>CAJQUN010000723.1:0-224746 GCA_907163345.1 Haberlea rhodopensis | reverse complement strand
AACGCGTCGATAAAATCTACCCGTTTATGCACAATTACACATAATATATTATCTTTTTAAAATTATATAATTTTTTATGTAATTAATTCCCTTGTGCATAAGAATTGAAATCATTCATACCTTTGAAATAATAGGGCTGATAAATTCGAAAATATTGATTGGTAAGTTGACAAATTTATATTGTGCAAGTTTCCTTGAAAATTTTCCCATTGGATTTGGTATTTTTCTTTTTGATTACCTTCCACGCTTATGCATAAGACCGAATACATTCGATTCCTAAAAAGATTAATAATCCTTAACTTTTCGAGGAATGTGAAATCATTAAAAGAACAGCCAATAATTTATTGGGCATTGTACGAAGTATTTGAAATACGGGCTACATTTGGTACAATCCACCGGATGTAAATATTTGTTATATATTTATTATTAATTATATATTGTACGAGACAATCGCTAATTATATGTCCCTTGTAAGATAAAGTTTTTGTTCTTCAACTCAAAACTACAATTGGTATAAATTATACAACTCTATTCATTTTGATCGCTATCCCATAATGACTATTATTGCTCCTCAATAACGGATTATTAATAACATGATTATGAATGATGTTGTCATTAAATGACGAGGCATGCTCCGCATCTATTTTCTGATACACTAGATAGAATGTATTAGGGTCGGATAATTTATATTTTTAATGGTAAACTACAAAAAATGTTCAATAAAGTAGTGGTATTTTCAACAGTAATCCCAAATTTTTAGATCTAATTAAATAGAATCTCAACTAAATAATTTGATAGGGATTATATTTCATAAATAAACATTTATGTGGACTACTTTTGTTTAAAAAAAATAATTTTGTTGGGATAATTTGATTAGTTCTAAAAGTTTGGGACTGGCTATTGCAAATGCCTCTGTTCTATGTGACCATTTTTGTAATTTATCCTATTTTTAATTATTTAATTACGTAACATAGATATTAATGATTGTGTATTTATGATAACTATTATTCATATTTGGAGGGATTATTTGACTAGTTCTAAAGGATGAGAAGACTCTGATAACAATTATTCATATTTTTGCTCTTCTGGTTTCGGGGTTACCGTAGGAAAACAATTCCTCACTCATTTGTTTTGTCCGTTTAGGTACTGTTTGAAGTTAGGGATAATATAAGAATTAGATTGATAAACAATTATGAGATGGTGAAAAATAATAATAATGTGATAAGTTATATGGTACTAATTCAATTTTGGAGGGAATTTAAATTTTGGAATTAAGTTATAGAAATTAAGTTGAAATTTTGAAGAGAATTCAAATTTCGCCATAGTACATAAATGTGGGAAATGGCATATAGGTCGTGTTGCTACAAGTTGGAATAAAATGAGATAAATTATAAATATGATATTATTAGTGACAAAAAAACAACTAAACATTGAATTAAAATAATATTTAAATCATCATACCATCATCCCTAATATTTTAAAAAATATGGTGTTCTGTTGTATTCTAGTACATGTTTTGCAGAATAATTAATTTACAGTTAGATACTATCACACTTCGATTAAGGGTGTAATATAAATCTTAAATAGGTTTAATATATATAATTTATGGTGAAATAAATAGTATAATTGTTAAAAATCAATTTCCAATCTTTCATTTATGTAATAAAATATATAGCATCTTTTGTCTCTCATATGTGAATCAAAATCAAATATTACATAGCAACTCAATCTCAACTCGAAATATGGGAACATAATGTCAAATTGAAAATTTTATTGGCGGTGTGTTTGTTCTAGAGATTTATGACTTTCAATGACTTTTTTTTCAAATGATAGACTCTTATAGAATTGATAGATTTTTATTTACTTTTTATAAAAATCACATAGTTATGAAAATATTTTTAATTAATTCTCGTGGACTTTTTTCATATAATTATATGGAATTTTATTGAAAGATTTCAGACCTTTATAAACGTTTTCAAAGAATTGTAGAGTTTTTATCATATATTTTGCAATAGTTTTATAGATAGTTATAAACTTTTTTATGTAATTATACGGATTTTGTAACTTTTAATTATATCTTATTTTAAATTGAATTCTTTGAAATAGTAGGTGAACATGAGTAACATCTAACAATATACATAATTAATTAGAAATAAAACAAGTTCAATTAAAATAAGACATCTTTAATAAATAATATAAAATTTGTATAATTGAAAATAATCCAAAAGATGAGAATTCGTACTAGTTCAATAATTCAATATAAATAAAATTTAACATTGCAGAATTCGTCATGCCTTCATTATTAGTTTTGGAAACAAATAAATTATATCATTTTTATGTGACACGCAAAATAAGTATATGTTGGTATTAATAGATACAAAATCGATTACACTTCAATTTATTGCTCTATAAATTAATAACTCAAACTATTCTTTTTGTTAGATTAATTTGCAAAGACTTTATCTTTATATAATACGCAATCAGAACTTCAAAATCCAACTATTAAGAAAAACAAGTAATCCTAAATTATTTAAATAATCCATTAATTTAGGAATAAATTTAAAAACGATAAAAATTATGAAACATCAAACGCTAACAAGAGGAGGAGAGATAGAGAAATGTCACGCAAACACGTGAATAAGGGGAGTCATTAACTCAATAAAGAACCTGGTGGAGAGGAATACATGATAAAAGTCCATACAAATCTCTATGGTGAGTAAAAGATAATTATTGATTTTTTGTGTTGTACCTAGAGCTTTTATAGTTTGCATCTAAAGGATTCCACAAGAGTCATTAAAAATCTATTAAAAATTGATACGTCTAAACTTTTATAGAGTCATAAAAAGTCATGTTTGAATAACACCTAATTTTTTAAAACTCTATGAAAGTTTATTTTGAATACTGGTAGACTTATATAGAATATATAAAAGTTTAGATTGAACACAAGTAGACTTTTATAGAGTATATAAAAATCTAGAATGAATACCTCTGGACTTTTAAATACCATAAAAATCATTAAAAACCATAAAAATGTTTGAACCAATACACCCCTAAAAGCTGACTCAAACTAAACCTACTTTTTCTCTTATTGATAATAAAAAAATAAAATCATGTTTGGTGAATTTGTTTGGTTATAATCTTAACATTTATAAAATATTATAACACCGCCGGGGCTTGGAAACTCGACAAGTTGGGGCATACCTAATTTGCTTCCTTCGACTTTCTTGCACTTCAATCGTCCTAAATTTTGCCTTTTGTGATTGCAAGTGGGGATAATGGAGATGAAACACCGACTATTCAACAAGGCAATGACCTTGCCCACTGCTCTCCTTATCATATACAATTATACATATAAATATATATCTCTAACTGTTCATGAGGTCAGCTCAGACAACTCTTCCTTTTCATTTATGTCGTTTATGATAAATCTGATCCATAAAAACTACCATTGTACTGTCTTTCTTGGAAAATATTTCGTGGGCTTTTCTTATATTCAGGGTTTATTGCTCAAGATTTAATATTTGGCCATGTCTTGATCCATTTCCTCAGGTGCGTATCTTGTCATTGATTCTTTTGCTCTCCTGGTTGGACGGTTGCCCTGATTTTGGGTTAGTGAAAACTGAAGCTTGAAGAAATTGTTATGCTAAAATGGGTGATGTTTTAAGTGTGCTTTATACGTTTTCTTCACTTCGTTTCAGATGTGGGGTTTCTGTGTTCATTAATTCGTGGGATACTGATTTGGTTCTTGAATTTTAAAGATTCTGTTCTATTCTCAGTTTGAGATGTAATTTGTTTATTCTTATTTACAGGAAAATTCATTGTTTTTCGTAGTCTCTTTTAATGTTAATGCTTTGTTTTAAGGCAATTGATGTTTCATTTTTGTTTTTATATTTCATTCAGAAATTAAGGATTGGCTTCCAGGAATATCTCAGGATTGGACTTATAGCGGCGCTTAGAAATTATAAAACATTGTTTTATAGCTCAAGAAACTTTAGTTTTGTTCTTAGATGGAGTCTTTAAGCTACACTTTTGAAGGGAAGGGCTTGCTGTGTGTAGATGACATCGAATTCGATGATGGTCTTGTGAGGAGTATAAATCTGTTGAAGGGATGGGATAAAGAATCCCATTCCTTTCCCTTTTGTGATGCAGTTGAGATTATGGGGGTTGTAGGCTCCGGTATTCCTGATAAGATGAGAAAACCAGTTCTTGGTAGTCAATGCTTTGAAAGTCTGAGAGATGACACAAACGAGAATTCTTGTATATCCCTACTGTCTACTTCTACCGTCAAGTCGAACTCATTTGCCAAATTTGGCACAAGATTATCTAGTTCTGCCCTTAATAACGATAAGTTGGCTGTTCCAAGAGAACCGAACAGTAGACAATATAGCGTAGAAAACTCGGTTGTCCATGCTTTAGATCCTTTCGTGCATGCCAAACGAGGGCGGGTAACAAATTTCCAGTCTCAGATTCCTGTTTGCCAAGTTCTTGATTGCAACAAGGATTTGAGTTCGTCAAAGGATTATCATAAAAGGCACAGAGTATGTGATCTTCATTCAAAGACTGCTGTAGGTATTGTGAATGGCCTCCTGCAAAGGTTTTGTCAGCAATGCAGCAGGTACAGCCTCTTAAATTCCCGCATTGGTCAACAACTTGGCAAACAATTTGCATGAAGGACAGATATAAAGTAGTTGCTTGTGAATTCTATCTCATAGTGTTAAAAATAGTGACCAGGAGCTCCGAACTATTTTCAGAGTATAATAAGTTTATCGCATATTTTGTGATTAGAAGTATTAAATAACACTTGCATTGCAGGTTTCACCTATTGTCTGAGTTTGACAAAGGCAAGCGCAGTTGTCGTAAACGCCTCGCAGGCCACAATGAACGTCGGCGAAAGCCTCAATTGGGTAAGTTGCATTTGTATGCTAGTAGACATTGAATGAACAAATGAAACATATGCTATTGATCCGAAACTAGGATTTGCTTTTCACCTGTGGTAACTGTCTAATTCAATGACCTATGTTTTCAATTCTTTTATAGGTTCCATATTTTATGGGACGGATTTATCAACCTCAACGATGCTTTCCCCAAAAATATTTGAAGGTGGTTTCATTGGTCAGCAAGGTAGCGAGCCAATCAACCGCAGCAGGCATGCTAAGTTGGCACATGAACTAAGTCAAATATCGCGAATAGAAGTGCCTGCTCAATTCATGTCGCTTCCAAAATCTCTTCTCCATCTGCGACATCCTTTGCAAAATTCTCCCAGTAGGCCATTTTCAGTTCAAGAGTTATCTGCGGACTCGAACTCCAGCAGTGCTCTCTCTCTTCTGTCAGCTCAATCACAGAACTTGCTAAGCAATTCTTCCAGCAAATCAATGGCTTGTCCTTTGATCTTCCAAGGAAATCGACACACGCATCCTGTGGATCAGAGTGTTAATAAATCATCTCATTGGGTTGTTCAAGAATCATTCCCTGTGGTTCCTGATGCCGCCTCCTCTATTAGTTCTGAAATTACTCGAAAAATGCCTTCTCGAAATCTTGAGTATTATCTGTCTCCTACAGGTGCAAACACTGTTGATTTAGTACAATTGTCATTACATCTGCAAAGAGTGGAAGACATGAAATATTCCAATCAAGTCTAGCTGGAAACGGCATCTTCTGCAACGTTGTTGCACCATGAAGAGGATGGAAATCTACATAGGGTCAATCCTCTCTGTTAAGGAATGAAAAGTCTATCAATGCACGAAGTCTGGTATCTCTTTCAAGTTTCAATAATCTCGGTCAACTACTATCAATTCGGAATTTCTATCCTACATGGGGAGTAAGACTCCCCACGGGTCCACCCCATACAACGGTTATATCCACACCGGCGGAAGTAACACTCCCGGTGTTGGTTGGAATTTCCCTGTCAATGTAGGAGTGTGAATAGGCAATGAGTGTATGTGCACGTGTTATTTTATGGTCTAAATTATTTTATGAATTGTGTATATATTTCTCTCTCTTACAATGAAAATATACACGAGGGAAAAGTAGAGTTACATTGTTTCATGGTAACAGTGCAGCAAACTTTCTGAAACTCCATTTCTTTCCAAAGTAGACTTACATTGTTTCATTGTTTAACTCAAGTTCGCAGGAGATTGGAGCAAGTATGATATGTAAAATGATAATGCTCATGGAATCTGAGTTGATTTGAAACTGAAAGAACAATTTCATGCACAAATAGTGAACTGAAGGTCTTTTCAGATGAAACGTGAAGCACTGAGTTCAATCTCAACCTGCAATTGTGTGACTCTGATAATGAAGGAAGTTTTGCAATTCTAGCAAATACCAGAAAACCATCAAATTCCTCGTGGTGCAAAAAAATTACTCTTTTCAATGTTTTTTCAAACATGATATTGTTTCTGCTTGTTTAAAAAAGCTATCTTGAAAAGATCATACTTGTGAAACATTTTATAACGAGCTAGTGGCAAATAACTTTCTTGTGGTTTGTCAAATAGGCAAATTACCCACTGTGGTTTGAAAATATGTATTTTACCCTCCTGTGGTTTACAAAATATACAGTTTGCCCCATGTGGTTTGAAAATAGGCATTTTGCCCACTGTGGTTTGTGAAAATAGGCATTTCCCCCTTATAGTTTGTGAATATGGGTGAAATTGACGTAGGGGGTAAACTGCTTATTTTGTAAACCACAAGAGGATAAAATGTCTATTTTCACAAACCACAGGAGGATAAAATGCATATGTTCAAACCACAAGGGGGTAACTGCCTATTTTGTAAACCACATGGGGGTAAAATGCATTTTTTCAAACCATATGGGGTAATCTGCCTATTTGGAAAACTATAGGGGGTAATTTGCCAAAAATCAATTTTATAAGTCAAATATTTTTACGTTAATAAATTGACATTCAATTTTTTTTAACTTAAAACCATATATTCTAACCATATATTCTATTAAAACAAACCAAAATACAATAAATACAACTGCCACCAGAAAGCTAGGACTGAAATACACTTAAAAATAAAAAGGCTAATGAGGCTGAAAGTCACGGCAAAAACGCAATAGCTTGACCCGGATAAACCATCAATTTGTCATTTTTTATTGTGGAAATGTGTATCCCTTCCAAACTAGAGTGGACTACTTGAACTAACTTAAAGAGGTACTAGAGTGGAAAATACTCGAAGGGACCTGGTTTGATTTCATTTATGAAACAACTCAATATGATTGTTATCAAATAGTTGGTAGGTTAGTTCGTGTATTTTTTTATTTAAAAGATGTATTTTAATATAAAGTATTTCCCAATTAGAGAATGGATTGATTAAAGTTCACCTTGGTATCAAGTACCAGTCACCCTTTGTTGAAGATTATGTTATCCCCCGTCATGATTGTGGTCTTATTTTTTTTAAAAAAATTTATTACACATGAGTACAAGGTTACTCAAACTCATATAAAACAAATCAACCCAAAATATGAAAACAAGCCTAGAACATTACTTCAATCCTAAACACAATATAGGATTTGTGAACCAATCATTGACCGAGTAAGGGTGCAATCCATTTGCTATTTGCGTTTAACCATGACCATAGCATTATTTTGAAAAATTCTAATTTTCACAGACCACCTTGTTCGTAACACGCCATAAGTTCCACACTAAGAAGGTTGGCACTGCTGCCCATCCGATCTTTTTCCCCCTCCTGTCGCAATGCAATGGTGTGGGGCGTCAGAGGCTGTTGCCCCGTGGCCAACTCAAAGGGGAGCCTTCCAGAGGGAGAGATAACCGGTCGTTCGGATTCGCTCCGAAACCCCCCAGTAACTAAGGTAAACAACGTAGAAAAAGCACCCATTTCTGTACCGGTTCCGGAAGAGCGAAGAAAAAAGGTCAAGGATTGTTCGTGCTGTTCCGTATATAGAGAACACCATCTCCGGTTCTTGGCTCGGTGCTTCACTCGATAGAAAGCGGAGAAAGGCCACTCAGCGAGCCCTATAGCGCACTTAAATCGGCGAACAACCGAACCCTTGGGACCTTCTTTGTTGCACTATTGCATAATAATGTTGTTACAAGTGTTCCATATGCTTACTATGTCCAACTCTTGTAATCCCCAACTAATTATAAATATCCATCATAAATCATAAGCAATTTTACAAGTAAAAAATAAGTGATCCACATCTTCTTCAACCTATAAGACTCTAGGGAATTATAGGTTATGTTAGGGACCAAATTATTCCAAAGGGCTTTTAATTATTATTATTATTATCATTTTCATTTACTTTACAACTTCATCACCCTAATGTGATAGCCATTTGGTGCTTCCACTCTAGGGAATTGTAGGATCTTTTCTTCTCCAACTTCTTCCCATCTGCATCATTTCACAAATTGCAAACTATAAGACTTGTAAAGTTTATAATAAAGCATTGGGCGATTATTATTATTATTTTTCATATGGGGAGGGGTATTTGTAAAAAAATTTGGGCCACTGCCCAGACTAGAACTCGAGTCAGTCCAAAAGCATGTGGCGAATTTCGTACTAACAAATAAGGGGGGGAAAACATCATATTTTATTTGTGGCTTTCTGAAACATAGTTTATTTTTCAAAATACACTTTGTTATTAAAATTAATTAATATGTTGCGATAAAGCTTGAGAAATTCTAAAATTCAAGGGATTGTGCAGTACCTATACGTAGTAACAAAGTAGTGAAGGAAAGTAGAAACTTTAACAATTCCCAACTCCTTGCCGGGGCACAACCGGCTTCCTCCTCCAAACAAGAAACAATAATTATGGGACTCTAAGCTCTTATCCTACATATATAATCCACAAAACATACAATCAAATCTCACCAAATATGAAGCCAGAAAAATAGGATGAAAATTTGATTTGATTGGTTTCGATTCGATGAGTTCAACTTACCATCCACCTCGATGGGTCGAATTTCCAGGGATCCGGATAGAGGAAAGGATCGTAGTTTATCTCTCTCGTGTACACATAGATTCTCCATCCTTTTGGGATGTCAAATCCTGACAAAAAAAAAGGGATTTGATGAAAAAGATGAAGTGAAAAAGGCGAAAAAGAGAACATCTTTTGTCATACAAGCACGAGCTCAGACGTTGTTACCATTCAAAGTCATGTCTTTTGTTGTCTTTCTCAACACCCCATTGATAACCGTAGCCAGCCTCAATGTTTCGTAGACAACCTAAAGAGAACAAATACAACATTAAAGCTCTACATGAAGTTGAGCAACTACATTGTTTGGCTGAGTATCTGTTGCATTGCAAACTCATAACATGATAGACTCGTGGAAACATGGTAGTATTGAATGAATGTGTGACAAATAACTAATGGGTGTATCAGTATTTTTGTAGATGTGTTGAAAGATGCCGAAGAAACCAGCTTACAGCCCGGGTAAATTTCATGGACTTAATGTCATCCCAATTGAGTGATTCTTCAGACGGTTTCCCTTTTCGGATTTCAAAATGCTCGTCCTGAAAGAAAAACGACACGAAAACGCTAAACATGTTTTATCATCCATTTCTTGAAATCACATTATCTTCACGATTGTCTTACCCTCAGTTCTTGCAGTGCTTGTGGATGATCATGGAGAAATTTCACAGCCATCATTGAAGTAGTGGAAACCGTTTCATATCCAGAATACAGTATTGTGATTATTTGATCGATCACTTCATCGTGGTTCAGTTTTGCATTCATATCTCTTAACAAATACTCTAGAATGTCATCATAAACTACAGTAGAATCCCATCTCTTCTCCATTAAATCTGTCAAAATCTTGATCACCTTTGTCCTTCCCTGCAAAAAATATAGTAATGTTTGATTGATTGAATTTTACAAAACAATCTTATATTAGGCATCAGGGGAATGTAATTTTATACCTTAATTCCTTGATAGTACTTAGTTCCTGGAAAATAGATAGGCAGAGAAAGTGACCCTGCTAACAACTTTTCAAACTCGGACTTAAAATCCTCATTAATCGAGCTCGACTCGGCCTCTGCGATCTGTTTAAAGGCGATCATCAATGCCATCTGCGAAAAAGGAACGAATCATCGAATCGTCTCGAATTTCTACATAACAGATCAAGAAGTCTACACTTACATCCATAGTCTTTTCTTGAAGGTCAACAACCAAACCGTCCCAATTTGACAGATGAATCCTCATGTACTTATCAAGGCGAGGCAGAAGCCGGTCCTTGATCAACGGAGTCCCGACTAACGACAGCATATTACTCCTCATGTGTTTGTGAGTCGGGCCGGATACTGCTGCTATGTTGAGGTGTCCTAAAACGTCCAGCATTGACTGTGGATATCCAGGAATTAACCCCTTTGATTCATTCAAGAGAATGTATCTGTTGAGCTCTGGATCCACTGAAATAACGGTGGGACTGCCTAGTATGTGGGATTTGAATACACTTCCATACCTACCATGGTTTATTTCAATTAGTGTAAATATTTTAGTCCAAATGTAGTCTTTGATATAAGAAAATCACATTTTTTGGATAAATTTCATGTTTTGGCTTCCCTACTGGCATAGGGATAGCTATTCCACGTGATACTTCCTCCCGTCGTGGTGGGATAGCAACCGCACCCTCAATTTTTTTTAGTTTTTTTCATAGTTTTTTTTTTTTAAATTTTTTTTTTTTTTACTGTTAATTATAATATATATATATATATATATATAACTAAATTATAATCGTGGCTACAATGACTTGCAAACCTGTCTAACTCCATCACTTCTCACAGATGCACATACATATAATTCAGCCATAAATTGAAAAAAAAAACATTTATTGATTTTGGATGTGTTCTATTAAATGTTTTCGGAAGACAAAAAATGTTAGGAAGAAGATTTTCTCGCTAATGGTTTTGTAGTTTTCCGAATACTTTTTTCAAGCAAAAGCTTCTCATAAATACTATCTTATTAAATAAAATTCATTTTTGAAAAAAAAAAATACAGTACTTCAGATTGAGTGAGTATGATGACTAAAACAAACATGCATTTCCAATAAACATAATCTACCAACAAATATAACAAGAATAGTGTCGTTAAATCTTGTTATTATTATCCAACAAAAACAAACCAAAATACATTCAAAAACTTACCTCTCTCTTTGGTTTTTCATGAACTTAGGCCCTTGCTTGATGAACTCAAAAGTTTCACCAAAGAATGGCCACCCCATTGTACCAGGAGGCAACCCTTTTCTCCTGTACCTAATCCCATTCCATTTCAACAAAAACAAGAAGAAAACGAAGCCCAAAACGGTCCAAGAGAATCCCATTAAATCCTCCATTGATGCTCCCCAGAAAGAGCTTGAGACTGTACTTATTTAAACTTTTTTTCTCTGCTCTGTTTGTGTATAGTATGGGGCTGTGGCCCTGGCTAGCTATATGCATGCAGTAAATGGAGATAAAGCTACACTAATTTAGGCTAAAACCATGCACCGCTAAATAAATGTGGTCTCTTTTTTCCAAAGGCCAAGTGCAATAAATACTCGCAAATTTAATGTCAAAATCTCCGAACGTTGTCCTCAAACAAATTTACGTGTAGAGGAAATAAATGCAACCTAATGAAATAGATTAAGAAAAATCCGGACGAGGGTTGACAATTGACATGTATTTTCCTTGGAGATATGGTAATAAATGATGGGGGTGGAGATATGTTTTCCACCGGGTCGAGTTGTTATTTAACTATAACACATTGCACATTATTGATTACTACGTATCTTTTACACGCGTTACGTGCTTGTACAATCTACTATTATATAAATTCTTGCGTGTTTGTACCGTTATTGTTTGTCTAAATTATTTGTTGGTTTTATGGTCATTTAGCATATTGCGGGGTTTTGTGATCTTTTTTGTAATTGGTTTTAAAATTATCTTTGGTTTTTTGTGTGAAATATGGGCATTATTGTCATCTCACTTGTCAATACCAACTTTGTCGGTTTAAGACCCTCACACTTTATATATAATATAATATAGATTTGTGTACATATATTTTCAATTGAATTATTTATTTTTGAAATTTTTAGAAATTTGGAAAGTGATTGTGATAAGATTTAAAACTTTGGAAAATGAATGGGATATTATATATATATATATATATATATATATATATATATATATTGTATTTTTTTAGATCCAAAAAAATAGATAATGATAAATAACTTTTTTAGTAATTTTAAATTTTTTTATAAAGTTAATAGATATGACATGTCCTAAATATTTTTATAAGTTCAAAAGTGTAGATATGATAAATATTTATTTTAGTAAGAGCAAGTGCTTGCAGCTTTACCAAAAGTTATAAACAACATGTTTTAATCTCTATCATAGCAGTGACAATAGTTACTCCCCCGCGGTCTCTCTCCCACTAGTTGCAACCAACGTGCAACTTATGGTAATTAAATACATGACTTTGTTGTGGAATCAACCATGTTTTACTTTATCAGATATTATAGTTAATGACAATAATGTATTCAAATCTTTTAAAATATAAATCAGTCTAAACACCACATTTCACTTACTCTTACATTATGGGTAATTATTTTTCTCCAACAGTAATTTTAATGTTTTGGAAAGTTGATAGGATATGATAATTATAGGTAAGTTACAAATTTGCTAAAATAGATTTTTACGATATTTTTTATAACAATTTGAAAGAGGTGTTTTTTTTATAAAATCCAATTGGTGTAATAATGGCATACATGTTAATAAGGATCTCGCTTCATATAATAATATATATACTAATATTCTCGCAACATGTGTTGCGTAGATTTATAATTTTTTTGTTCCTAGTAAATTTTTGTTTGAAAAAAATGCATATATTTATATTGTTTTATGTAGGATAAACTTATTTTTGGTGAGGTCAATGAATCTGAGTTTGCTTCTTGTAGACATATGCGATAGTCGAATCACGTAAATCTTGGTGTTCCTTGGGTATATATAATGTTTGTACTTCAATTTCGAGGCCTGATGATTTCGAAAATTTAATTTCGAATTTTGAAAAAAAATTATTATAAGTTTTGTAATTTCCCAGGCTTAATACATTAGAGTCTCAAACTATTGATTGAGATCCCATATAATCCAATAACTTTGAGGCGAGGGACGGAGTTCTACAAGACAAGCATAGCAAAAATCTGTTGGGATCATGCTCGTTAATGGCGCCAATCTACAAGTATATTAAACCAAGTCAAAATGAAATATGCATGACATCTCCCGGCTAACCGGATTGGTTGTCACCATTGTCTCATTTGGGACGAACTCGAGTTCGAGTCATGTTCAAAACATTTATCTCTCCCCAACTCAAAAAGAAATATATATATATAACAAGCAATATTAGAGACAAATTACTAATTAATGAAACATTGAAAATTAAAATGAGAAGTGGAATGCAAGTGGGAATTCAGAGAAAACAAAGAGAGTCAAAGAATGTTCAGTTTGATGTTTTTCTTATGGATATCATCGTCATTAATATGAAATCTTTCATATCGATTTCATATAATTAATGGATCTACCGCATGATATTGTACGCAGATATCATCAAAATTCATTTTAAGAAATATTAGGGGATGGAGTTGGTGTCAAAGGACAGTGTGGCCATATAAAGCACGACCATGTACACTGTCCTCAGTTTACTTTTAGGTTTTGAATACTGATCAAATTTCATAGAAATGTGTGAGTAAACCCACTCTAGGGGTTAAAATTTTCTCCTGGCTAGGTCATCTCAGTCAAAAGGTCTATTACATCAACTTGTCATCAGTTTAATCGATAATCCCAACTAAAATATGTGGGGAACACATAGGAAGCAAGACATGAAAGAGAACAATTTATATATCACATTTTAGGATGTATTTGTAATTGTTTATTCAAAACACTTCTATGTTATTTTTGTTTAAAGTTTGAAAAAATTACTTTAAGCAAAAGAATCGAATGATTGCTATTAAAATAAAAACAAATTGTTTAATGGACTTCAAGTTATTATAAAATTGACACTACATAAATTAAAGCATCAAAAAACATCTATAACTTACTTTTTTGCTTCTGTTCTTTCATATTTTTTAAAGAAGTAATAACAAATGCAAGGAAATAAAACACCAAAATCTATTTTTTTTGTCTGAAAAACATATGAATAGTTATGAAAAGTATTCGCAAACACATTTAATCAATTGGTTACTAATTATATACACCATTTAAGTTTTCCAAACTAGTTTATAAAGAACCTATGTAAAATCAATAATCTTTTAAAATCTTGTATTTTGAAAAGTAAGTAATAAAACCCATTGCTTGATTTTTTTTTATTTTAAAAAAAAAAAGTGTTTCAACATTAAATTTTATACAGTCAATTTATGTTTTTTTTCGGATTTTAATGCGGGTATTAAATGTCATTTGTGTGCTTACTCCATTATCATAAACGTAGGTCTCATTAGTATATGATGAACTCGGAATCGGATTGTTCCGATCCGGATCCGGACCAATCGGGTTCAGCAATTCTGATCCGACTTTTTTGGTTTGGGATCGGGTTAACCAGTCCTGATGCCAAAACGATTTTAACTGGTTTGATTCTGAATTGGGTTCGATTAACTCGGTTCGTTAAGCACCATGAGGCTTAGGTAAGACCAGAACATCAAGTGGGGATATGCATCGAGTAAAATGTCAGTGAATGAAGGCCTCCACGTGCAGCTCTCCCTATCTCTCTCTTTTTTTTTTTGCTTTTTGGTTGACATGACGTGATTGATATCACTGATATTACCTTTAATTCTGCACCCTTTTACAGACAATACTCATTGACTGTCCCCTTCTACATACTAACGGGGAAATTCTTCACGAATCAAGTGCTCAAAGATGGCGCCTTCAATTATCTTTTTTATCGAATAAGGAAGCCGCCATCTCAGATTGTGCTTTTACCGGAAGACGCCATCTGAGATGGCGTTTTGGGTCATTTTAAAAATGATTTTAAAATTCGGATATTTTGTTAAATTATTTATTTTTTTCGATTAATTATTTAAAAAACCCATATATATTGAGGATGGCGCCTTCAGATAAAAAATTAATTTTTTTTATGAATGTGCCATTTCCGATGGCGCCTTCTCGGGTATAAATACCCCGGCCGAGCCCTTCATTTTTCATACCGAAGCAAAAATCACATATCATCATAGTTTCTTATCTTATTTTTATCGTTAAAATTGTTCAATCTCCAATCTCAATTAACCACTCTCGAAGTATTTTTGAGGTAAAAATCTTGTTATATTATTGATTTTATCATATTGATTTTATAAATTTATTAATTATTTGTAATATTTTATAAATTTTTCAGAGATGTCGATTCAAATATTATTATATTGTGGAGGTAATATATTACAGGATTTGGATACCATTAGATATGATCGTGGTCCAATAAGAGTTACCACAATATCTCGCACAATTAATTTTATGCAGTTGTTGACCAAAATATATAATATCACGGGCATCGATGGCAACCAGTTTCTTCTGAAAATACATGTAAGACATATGTTTAGAGATTTTGCCGGGGTACGACAGACAATTTTGCCAATCGATAATGATTATAATTTAGCATGGCTATTGGATTCAGAACAAGGTCTTAGTTGCTTGGAACTTTACATAGAAACGGAACAAAGAAACTATGATTATATTCCAGAAAATATAGATTGTTTGCCTGTAGTTGCAGAAGGACCGACTGTCTCCGGTAGACACCACGATGACGATCCAATAGATGCTGATGTTATTGCTCCTGAGCCACTAGCAGACAGTTTCGCTGAATTGGGAAATGATATTCAGTCAGAACCAGATGATATTCTGTCAGGATCGATTCCGGGGGTGGGTTGTCATTCCACACCCGAGTTCAACCAACTTGAGCTTCAATAGCTCGTGTTCTTGAATTAATTGCACCGAGAGATTATATCGAGTTCGGTTACAAAACCGAGCGGAAGACACTCGAAATAACCCGCTCTATAACCGATTAAACATTTAAAAGGCATTTTAAAGATATGCAAGTAAAGTAAATAAACAAGCATTTGTTTATGGAAGTTCGAAGGTGGTGTAATCCTTCTACGTCTCCCCTTCTTCCACCGCATGGAAGGATTCCACTAGAAGACTTTGATTTATACAATCCCGTTGTACAAACCCGATCCAGTTGGGAATGCCCCATCCAACTAGAACTCCTAGCAACTCAACTATGTATGTTCTTTAATGTCTCACATACAAAGACCTCTCATCGGTTGTGATAAATCATCAACCGTTACAATGGTATTCACTCTTCTATTTTAGCTCACAAATACAATGAATAGAGTGAATACAAAGGCACAAATGATTCCATAATGAATCTGATATAGCAAGGTAAGAGGTGCCAAAGGTTTGAGGAGTGCTCTTCATTTAGCAACTTTTGTCTTTTAAGTTCCTCAATTGAATCCCAAGTGGGTTTGCTTTGGAAGGCTTGAATTGATCTTCAATCAGCTGTTATTGAGCTTCCAAATCATGTATATATAGCCCCAAGTAATGATATATACGTTAGACACAAGAATATGCCCGTTGGAAAAGGTTCTGCACTATTCCCGAGCTTGCAACGGTCATATTCTGGTTTCTGGGCTGTTTGTATTTCGGACCGGACTGGTCTGGTCTGCTGGTCTGGTCTCCTGGTCTGGTTCAGTCTGGTCTGGTGTGCTGGTCTGATATGCTGTTCTGTTTCAGTCTGGTCTGCTGGTTTGGTTCAGTCTGGTCTGGACAATCAGCTTGATACAAAAACAGATTGATAAACTTGCTCTTCGATCTGTTGCTTGTAACTCTTCATTCTTTGATTTCTGGGCAAAGTGATCCACATGAAAGTTGTAGCCCTTTCTCTTAGCTTTCCACGGAATCAAGAATCGCTCGATTTCGAGTTCGTATGAGAGAGTTATGCTCGAAATACAAGGCAATGCTCCTGCTGTCTGTTTGCTGGATGCAGCAGCACATGGCGTGACTTGCAGAAGCTTTTTGGCCATCTTAACGTCCGATTCAGTCTTTCACTTACAAAGATGACTTGTAGATCTTTGTCTTAGCTTTCCAACCCATACTGAATCGTTCCGTTCCGATAAGCGAGCTAAGAGTTATGCCCACCAGACTGATAGGGACTTTGCTGTAACAGCTCGATCTTACAGGCGTCACATGGCGTGACTTGCAGAAGCTTTTTGGCCATCGTAACGTCCGATTCAGTCTTTCACTTCCAAAGATAACTTGTAGATCTTTGTCTTAGCTTTCCAACCCATACTGAATCGTTCCGTTCCGATAAGCGAGCTAAGCGTTATGCCCACCAGACTGATAGGGACTTTGCTGAAACAGCTTGCTGTTTCTTCGCGGTTCAGCTCGATCTTGCAGACGTCTTTTCTCCTTGATAACATTTGAACTAGCCGATCTGTTGTGAAATATGACTTTTAGTATTTTACGTTGGCTGTTCAATCTCTTTGGAAGCACGCCATTTCGATATCCGAGCTATTAGATATGATCGAAACAAACCGCTATGCCAGAATTCCATTCTTGGTCCAGCTTGATATTTTCAAGCTACTTCTTTGTAATTCATCAAGCTCTTAAATATGATCTATGAACTGCACACTTGATGAAATATGTTAGCAACACAATAACAAGTTTTGTTAACATCAAAACCAAGATTATTCGGGTTTCCAAAACCCAACAATCTCCCCCTTTTTGATGATCACAAAACTTGAATAAAAATATGAACATTAAAGCACAATGTTGCATAACAAGAAAAATCATATTTTTTAAACAACATATTTCTCCCCCTTTTTGTGTGAATCAAAAAGGAAGACAAATAAATTTACTCCCCCACAAGGATTGAGATTAAACTCTCCCCCTTAATTTTAAAAGGTTTGAAAATTTGAGCAAGTGAGGGGCAAAAAGGGTAGGCTAAACCAAATTTAAAAAAATGCAATGCACATTAATTTTTGAACAAAAATAACCTCTTTTGATGATGCATGTAGCATACTTGGCAACAAATTTGAATTTCTTGACAAAACTCAACAATGTCCATTTCATCTTTCAACGGTGGCAGCACATGAGTCAATTTTGCAGAATAAACTGCATCTCCTCGTGAAGAATTAGGCTGCAAGACCTATACCGTTGCGATCCTCTATGAGTCTAGTTTGCAACGCAAAAAACGGTTCGTCATTTGGACATCTGAGCAAGAAGTTATGCCAATTCTCCCAAAGTCGCTGCAAGCTGCCAGAAAACTAAAAATGCTTCGAAAATTGTTAGATAAAATCTCAAAATAAAAATTTTAAACTAAAAAATGAGTTAAGAACAGATTGAACGAAAATTAAACCTTTAAAATAGATTTTAAAATTATTTTCGTGCAAAATGAATGCAATGAAATTGATTTTTATGCTAAAAATTTTCATACACCAAATTTTGAAAATATGCTATGAAAATATTTCATGCTCATGAGAAAATTTTGAAAATGATTTTAAAAGAAATCCGCTACAAAAGTCGGTTCAAATGCTTTCCAAGAACAACCCGCTCTGATACCACTTGTCAGGATCGATTCCGGGGGTGGGTTGTCATTCCACACCCGAGTTCAACCAACTTGAGCTTCAATAGCTCGTGTTCTTGAATTAATTGCACCGAGAGATTATATCGAGTTCGGTTACAAAACCGAGCGGAAGACACTCGAAATAACCCGCTCTATAACCGATTAAACATTTAAAAGGCATTTTAAAGATATGCAAGTAAAGTAAATAAACAAGCATTTGTTTATGGAAGTTCGAAGGTGGTGTAATCCTTCTACGTCTCCCCTTCTTCCACCGCATGGAAGGATTCCACTAGAAGACTTTGATTTATACAATCCCGTTGTACAAACCCGATCCAGTTGGGAATGCCCCATCCAACTAGAACTCCTAGCAACTCAACTATGTATGTTCTTTAATGTCTCACATACAAAGACCTCTCATCGGTTGTGATAAATCATCAACCGTTACAATGGTATTCACTCTTCTATTTTAGCTCACAAATACAATGAATAGAGTGAATACAAAGGCACAAATGATTCCATAATGAATCTGATATAGCAAGGTAAGAGGTGCCAAAGGTTTGAGGAGTGCTCTTCATTTAGCAACTTTTGTCTTTTAAGTTCCTCAATTGAATCCCAAGTGGGTTTGCTTTGGAAGGCTTGAATTGATCTTCAATCAGCTGTTATTGAGCTTCCAAATCATGTATATATAGCCCCAAGTAATGATATATACGTTAGACACAAGAATATGCCCGTTGGAAAAGGTTCTGCACTATTCCCGAGCTTGCAACGGTCATATTCTGGTTTCTGGGCTGTTTGTATTTCGGACCGGACTGGTCTGGTCTGCTGGTCTGGTTCAGTCTGGTCTGGTCTGGTTCAGTCTGATATGCTGTTCTGTTTCAGTCTGGTCTGCTGGTTTGGTTCAGTCTGGTCTGCTGGTCTGCTGGTCTGGTCTGGACAAGTCAGCTTGATACAAAAAACAGATTGATAATCTTTCTCTTCGATCTGTTGCTTGTAACTCTTGATTCTTTGATTTCTGGGCAAAGTGATCCACATAAAAGTTGTAGCCCTTTCTCTTAGCTTTCCACGGAATAAAGAACCGCTCGATTTCGAGTTTGCATGAGAGAGTTATGCTCGAAATACGAGGCGATGCTCCTGCTGTCTGTTTGCTGGATGCATCAGCACATGGCGTGACTTGCAGAAGCTTTTTGGCCATCTTAACGTCCGATTCAGTCTTTCACTTCCAAAGATGAATTGTAGATCTTTGTCTTAGCTTTCCAACCCATACTGAATCGTTCCGTTCCGATAAGCGAGCTAAGCGTTATGCCCACCAGACTGATAGGGACTTTGCTGAAACAGCTTGCTGTTTCTTCGCGGTTCAGCTCGATCTTGCAGACGTCTTTTCTCCTTGATAACATTTGAACTAGCCGATCTGTTGTGAAATATGACTTTTAGTATTTTACGTTGGCTGTTCAATCTCTTTGGAAGCACGCCATTTCGATATCCGAGCTATTAGATATGATCGAAACAAACCGCTATGCCAGAATTCCATTCTTGGTCCAGCTTGATATTTTCAAGCTACTTCTTTGTAATTCATCAAGCTCTTAAATATGATCTATGAACTGCACACTTGATGAAATATGTTAGCAACACAATAACAAGTTTTGTTAACATCAAAACCAAGATTATTCGGGTTTCCAAAACCCAACAATAACAATCCCTCCCCCAATAATTGCACTCTCTGCAACTCATGGGAATCAAACACGCGACCTTGGCTCTGATACCAATTGTAGGATCGAGCGCTTACCGCTTTACCAATAACTATAGTTAAGGGTAATGGCGCAACATCAATCTTTTCAACCATACACTGGCACAAGCGCCACGTGTTCGACCGATCACAAAGCAGAGGCAATTGTTGAACCCCAACATATTCCGTCCGAGGATGATGCTGATGACGATGAGGTTGACATTTGTGTCATGTCAGAAACAATTCCAGATGAAGATGAAGGGATCCCAATCACCCAGGAAGTGTCAGTTAATGTACCGGAGACAACCACGACAACTAGTCATGTCCTTTATCCAACAATTCCATTCTTCTCAATGACTGTGATGCCCCGAAATGACTAATTGCAATTAAGGCATTAATTATGTTTATATGATGAAGTATGTTGATAATTGATTTACGTGTTGAAATTAATTATCATGTTGAAATGGTTAATTATGAGGAAAGCATGATTTAGTGGAAGTTTAATGCATTTTTATAAATGCTTTTAAAATACCATGTTGGGGTGTTTTATACATCATGTTAACTTTGGGGTATAATTTTAATATTAACCCTATAACCCCTTTTTTTTTCCCCATATACCCACTTACTTTACCAATCACTTTTAAAATCCCCAATTCATTCCTCAACCCTAACCCATCTCCCATTTTCGAAATTCACCAAGGAAGGAAGAAGAAAACTTCACAAAAACTTTGTTTATGTGATCTTTGTTAGGATTTGGAGCCTACAAGAGGTATGGAACCATTCCTAAAAGTTTTATGATGTTTGGTGTTGAAATGGGTTGATTTTGAAGTAAATTATGTGGGTTTGTTTTGAGTATGTGTTGTATGTAGTTGGGGTATGATTTATGGTTATATGAGGATGTTTATTGAAGATTTGTAGTGATTTGGTATGGTTGGTGTTTTGATATTTGAGTTTGTTTGTGTTGGGGAAGGAGAAGAATGAATAGTGCCCGAAAATCGGACCTACAGGACTCGGCGATCGATCGGCACCCTCCACCGATCGATCGCGAGCTACAGGGGAGAAGGCAGTAGCCTTCAGCGATCGATCGCGAGTTTGGCGCGATCGATCGGCGCGGACTCGGCGATCGATCGCGAATTGGAGAATTTTGTTGGACGAGGCAGTGTGATCTCGCGATCGATCGGGGCTTCATGGAGATCGATCGCGAGACACCAAATTGTGCATTTTTGATGTTTTTGTGGGATTTTTGGATATTGGACTATAATTAGCTTCTAATACCGATTTGTATGGTTATGTAGAACCATCCCAGGTACCCACAACTCCAAGGAGATAAAGTTCTACAACTTCTCCATTTTTGGAATTAAGGTACGTAAGAAGCGTACGGGCATCGGACGGTAACGCACTCCTAACTCTGACTATGCATTGATTGCATAAGTATTTATGATGATGATGTTTATGATGATGATGCTTACGATGATGATTATGATAAGTAAGTTTATGATGATGATGTTTATGATGATGATGTTTATGATGATGATGTTTACGATGATGATTTTGATAAATAAGTTTATGATGATGATGTATATGATGATGATGTTTATGATGATGATTGTGATAAGTAAGTTCATAATAATGTTATACGATGTTTATAAAAGGGTAAGATGCCCATATGGTAAGATGCCATACAATGAATAATGTGGTAAGATGCCACGGGGTAAGATGCCCATATGATAAGATGCCATGCGATGTTATTATGTGGTAAGATGTCACGGGGTAAGATGCCCACATGGTAAGAGGCCATACGATGTTATTATGTGGTAAGATGCCACGGGGTAAGATGCCCATATGGTAAGAGGCCATACGATGTTATTATGTGGTAAGATGCCACGGGGTAAGATGCCCATATGGTAAGAGGCCATACGATGTTATTGTGTGGTAAGATACCACGGGGTAAGATGCCCATATGCATGAAGGTAAATCAGGGTTAACCAAAAGAAGTCAACGAATAACCAGTTAGTTTACTTAACTAAAACTTCGTACACTCACTGTTATCTTTTATTATGATGTTATAAGATGATGATGTTATAAGATGATGATGCTATATGATGATGATGTTATAAGATGATGATGTTATAAGATGATGATGCTAAAAGATGATGATGCTATATGATGATGATGTTATAAGATGATGATGCTATAAGATGATGATGCTATATGATGATGATGTTATAAGATGATGATGTTATAAGATGATGATGCTAAAAGATGATGATGCTATATGATGATGATGTTATAAGATGATGATGTTATAGGATGATGATGCTATAAGATGATGATGTTATAAGATGACGATGTTATAAGATGATGATGCTATAAAATGATGATGCTTATAGGATGATGATGCTATAAGATGATGATGCTTATATGATGATGATATTATAAAATGATGATTTTAATCATTCATGTCAAGAATCAATGATTATATGCATGGCTATGAAACAGGGACAACCAAAGAGGGTTAATGCAATTAACCAGGAAGTATATGTTACCAATTATTTTCATGCATTTATTTATATGCCACTGTCTTATGATGTTAAGTAACGATATACATGCTCATGATGGGTTGTTCCTGTAGGTACACTTTTGGACTAAAGGACTAAGGGCCGGGTTGAGGCAGTGAGCTATGAGGAGCATGAAAAATGCTAGGATTCAGGATTTCTGGATAGTCTCTACTCTAGTAGTAGCATAATTCTATCGCTTTAACATTCGTATTGAGAATGTAATTATTTAAGGTTGAATTTTCATTTTTTTGGCCCGAAATCTTCTTAGCTTAAAGTTACAACCGGAACCCTTAAGAGGTTATGAATGCATGTTTAGTCCATAATACGTGTATAATATGAGGTTAAGGTAGGAAGACCCTACATTAGTGGTATCAGAGCAGTGGTTAGATAACCCGGGAACGAGCGAAGGGTAGCCTTAGCAATAAGTTGGCTAGGTGCTTACTTTTAAACATGTTTTATGCATATGTTGCATATGAAGTATATGATGTTGTACTAACATGTTTTGTTTCTCTAACGATGTGTTATATGAACTGCTTTTGGGTATTGTTGTTAACCCTTGTGTTGCAGCATAGCAGCAAATGCAGAAGTAAGTGATGCAATTTCATATGCACTTCTCCGTCGCCCACGCCTCTTGTAGTCTCGACCCCCGCTGGAAGAAGTTTGATAACTGATCAGATTGGTTATGACGGCCTCATTTATTTTGAGGGTAACGAGCTGAGGACAGACTTGATTGTTCTGGGAATGTCAGACTTCGATGTGGGCATCGATGTGCTGAACAAGTATCAGGCAGTTGTGGACTGCAGACAAGGACTGTCCGATTCAGGTCTGATATGGGAGTCCAATGGACATTCTATGGGGATGATTCCCGTTCAAGGATTCCGTTCATATCTGTTGTCAAGATGGCACAGTTATTGGAACGAGACCATAAAGGATATCGCATCTATGCTGTTGATATTACTGAAAAGAGGGAAGAGTTAAAGGTTGAGGATGTGCCCGTAGTGGCGGTGTTTCCTGATGTAATCCCGGAAGAGATTCCCGGATTCCCACCGACGAGAGAGGTCGAGTTTGGGATTAAGTTACTACCAGGGACGTCTACCATTTCTCGTACCCGTATAGGATGGCACCAGCGGAGCTAAGGGAGTTAAAGGTTCAGTTGCAGGAGCTCCTTGACAAGGGCTATTTACACCCTGGGGTGCACCAGTTTTATTTGTTAAGAAGAAAGATGGTTCAATGCGGCTGTACATCGATTTCAGACAACTGAACAAAGCCATGATGAGGAATAAGTATCCACTTCCGAGGATTGATGAATTGTTCAATTAGCTGCAGAGTACGAGGCTCTACAGTAAGATCGATCTGAGATCGGGGCATCATCAGATTCGAGTTCGAGAGGATGATGTACATAAGACAGCTTCCAGGACTAGATGTGGGCATTACGGATTCTTAGTCATGCCTTTGGAGTGACGAATGCCCTAGCTGTTTTATGAGCCTGATGAACAGAATGCCCCAACCATGTTTGGATCAGTTCGTCATAGTTTTCATTGACGATGTGCTTATTTACTCTCGGACTGGAGAGGAACATGTAAAGCACTTGAGAACAGTACTCCAGATCCTTAGGGATTGCCAGACCCCTGACACGGCTGACTCAGAGAGGAGTGTCGTTCTTTTGGTCCGAAGCTTGTGAGGAAAGCTTCCAAGAATTGAAGCGTTGTTTGACTACGACACCTATATTGGTAATTCTTTCTGAGAATAAGAGGTTTGCCTTGTACACGAATGCATCTGGCTTGTACATCGAGGCGGTTGAAACCACATGAGGATAGGTACCCAGTCCACGATTTGGAGCTAGCAGCCGTTATATTTGCCTTGAAGATTTGGAGGCATTACTTGCATGGTACGTCGTTTGCCATCTACACGGACTATAAGAGCCTAAAGTTTTGTTCACACAGACTGAGTTGAATAGGCAACAAAGAAGATAGATGGACTATTTATGTAAAGCAAATTTGACAGCAGACGCCTTAAGTTGGAAGTGAAGTGTACTGCTGAGGACGCTATGTGTTATCAGCAATGATGACCTCTTGTTGCCATCTGGACTATGATTTTGATGTGGACGCGTCGCCAGTGCGAGTGTCAACCTTGTTGACTGAGCCAGACATATTCAAGATTACCAGGAAAGCCCAGAGGTCAGAGAATGAGGTTCCGAGGTGGTCTTATTGGTACTTCGGGGTCAGCCATCAAAGTTAGAGTGGCTGAGGACGATTCCTTGAGATTGGACAACCGATGGGTAGTCCCAGATACGCCGGAGTTGCTTAAAAGAATGTCAGAACGAGCTCATAGTAGTCGGTTCAGTATCCACCTAGGAGTAAGGAAAATGTATAAGGACCTAAGTGGTCAGTTCTGGTGGAGACGCATGAAGCACGGTGTGATCGCTTTCGTTAAAAGATGTTTGATCTGCCAACAGGTAAAGGCAGAAAGGCAGAGGCCTGGTGGCGAGCTGAAGAGCTTGAAGGTACCTAAGAGGAAGTGGAGGCATATCATTATGGACTTTGTGACCCACTTACCAAGAACGGCCTCTGGATTCGATGCGATCTGGATGATCGTGGATAGGCTAACGAAGGTAGCTCACTTCATCCCCTACTGTATGACTTTTGCGTACCTAAAGATGACCCAATGATATGTGCGGGACGTGGTGAGGTTGCATGGGGTTCCAGTCTCGATTGTGTCTGACAGAGACCCAAGCTTTACTCCACATTTCTGGGAGGGTATTCAGACAGCTTTGGGCACAGAAGTGATACTGAGTACAGCTTATCACCCTCAGTCAGGCGGCCAGACAGAGCGTACCCTTCAGACGCTCGAGGACATGTCGAGGGCATGTGTTTAGGAGTTTGATACTCCGTGGCAAGATTCAGTGCCAATGATGGAGTTCTCCTATATTAACAGCTATCAGACGAGCATTCAAATAACTCCTTTTGAAGCTCTTTACGAACGACGATGTAGGTCACCGCTGTATTGGGAGGACTTGACTAGTAAAGCGGTCGGAGGACCGGATATGATTAAGGATATGTAAGACAAGATTAAGTTGATAAGCCAAAAGATGAAAGCGGCCCAGGATAGGCGAGCGGCCTATGCCAATAAGCGGCGACGACCGCTGGAATTCCAAGTAGGAGACAGGGTCTTCTTGAAAATCTCACCCTTCAGGGGTGTAGTTCGTCTTGGTATGCGGGGAAGGTATGTTGATCCATATGAAGTATTGCAGCATATCGGTACTGTGACCTACAGTTTGGCTCTACCGCCGTCCTTATCTGGGATTCACGATGTTTCCACGTTTCTATGCTACGGAAGTATGAGCCAGACCCGTCTCATGTTTTACAGCCCACTGAAGTGCAGTTGGACTCAGATGTATCCTGCGTTGAACGACCGATCAGAATTCTGGATCATGAGGATCGCAGATTACGAAGCAAGATTTTACCGATGATTAAAGTTCAGTGGGATCGTCGGGGTGTCAAGGAGGCTATGTGGGAGACGGAGCGGCATATGGTACAGCACTACCCGAAACTATTCTCTGGTATGTGATTTATGTTTAGTTTCTTTTGGGGTAAGTGCATGCGATTTCGAGGACGAAATCTTATAAGTAGGGGAGTAATGTGATGCCCCGAAATGAGTAATTGCTATTAAGGCATTAATTATGTTTATATGATGAAGTATGTTGATAATTGATTTACGTGTTGAAATTAATTATCATGTTGAAATGGTTAATTATGAGGAAAGCATGATTTAGTGGAAGTTTAATGCATTTTTATAAATGCTTTTAAAATACCATGTTGGGGTGTTTTATACATCATGTTAACTTTGGGGTATAATTTTAATATTAACCCTATAACCCCTTTTTTTTCCCCCTATACCCACTTACTTTACCAATCACTTTTAAAATCCCCAATTCATTCCTCAACCCTAACCCATCTCCCAGTTTCGAAATTCACCAAGGAAGGAAGAAGAAAACTTCACAAAAACTTTGTTTATGTGATCTTTGTTAGGATTTGGAGCCTACAAGAGGTATGGAACCATTCCTAAAAGTTTTATGATGTTTGGTGTTGAAATGGGTTGATTTTGAAGTAAATTATGTGGGTTTGTTTTGAGTATGTGTTGTATGTAGTTGGGGTATGATTTATGGTTATATGAGGATGTTTATTGAAGATTTGTAGTGATTTGGTATGGTTGGTGTTTTGATATTTGAGTTTGTTTGTGTTGGGGAAGGAGAAGAATGAATAGTGCCCGAAAATCGGACCTACAGGACTCGGCGATCGATCGGCACCCTCCACCGATCGATCGCGAGCTACAGGGGAGAAGGCAGTAGCCTTCAGCGATCGATCGCGAGTTTGGAGCGATCGATCGGCGCGGACTCGGCGATCGATCGCGAATTGGAGAATTTTGTTGGACGAGGCAGTGTGATCTCGCGATCGATCGGGGCTTCATGGAGATCGATCGCGAGACACCAAATTGTGCATTTTTGATGTTTTTGTGGGATTTTTGGATATTAGACTATAATTAGCTTCTAATACCGATTTGTATGGTTATGTAGAACCATCCCAGGTACCCACAACTCCAAGGAGATAAAGTTCTACAACTTCTCCATTTTTGGAATTAAGGTACGTAAGAAGCGTACGGGCATCGGACGGTAACGCACTCCTAACTCTGACTATGCATTGATTGCATAAGTATTTATGATGATGATGTTTATGATGATGATGCTTACGATGATGATTATGATAAGTAAGTTTATGATGATGATGTTTATGATGATGATGTTTATGATGATGATGTTTACGATGATGATTTTGATAAATAAGTTTATGATGATGATGTATATGATGATGATGTTTATGATGATGATTGTGATAAATAAGTTCATAATAATGTTATACGATGTTTATAAAAGGGTAAGATGCCCATATGGTAAGATGCCATACAATGAATAATGTGGTAAGATGCCACGGGGTAAGATGTCCATATGATAAGATGCCATGCGATGTTATTATGTGGTAAGATGCCACGGGGTAACATGCCCACATGGTAAGAGGCCATACGATGTTATTATGTGGTAAGATGCCACGGGGTAAGATGCCAATATGGTAAGAGGCCATACGATGTTATTATGTGGTAAGATGCCACGGGGTAAGATGCCCATATGGTAAGAGGTCATACGATGTTATTGTGTGGTAAGATACCACGGGGTAAGATGCCCATATGCATGAAGGTAAATCAGGGTTAACCAAAAGAAGTCAACAAATAACCAGTTAGTTTACTTAAATTAAACTTCGTACACTCACTGTTATCTTTTATTATGATGTTATAAGATGATGATGTTATAAGATGATGATGCTATATGATGATGATGTTATAAGATGATGATGTTATAAGATGATGATGCTAAAAGATGATGATGCTCTATGATGATGATGTTATAAGATGATGATGCTATAAGATGATGATGCTATATGATGATGATGTTATAAGATGATGATGTTATAAAATGATGATGCTAAAAGATGATGATGCTATATGATGATGATGTTATAAGATGATGATGTTATAGGATGATGATGCTATAAGATGATGATGTTATAAGATGATGATGCTATAAGATGATGATGCTTATAGGATGATGATGCTATAAGATGATGATGCTTATATGATGATGATATTATAAAATGATGATTTTAATCATTCATGTCAAGAATCAATGATTATATGCATGGCTATGAAACATGGACAACCAAAGAGGGTTAATGCAATTAACCAGGAAGTATATGTTACCAATTATTTTCATGCATTTATTTATATGCCACTGTCTTATGATGTTAAGTAACGATATACATGCTCATGATGGGTTGTTCCTGTAGGTACACTTTTGGACTAAAGGACTAAGGGCCGGGTTGAGGCAGTGAGCTATGAGGAGCATGAAAAATGCTAGGATTCAGGATTTCTGGATAGTCTCTACTCTAGTAGTAGCATAATTCTATCGCTTTAACATTCGTATTGAGAATGTAATTATTTAAGGTTGAAATTTCATTTTTTTGGCCCGAAATCTTTTTAGCTCAAAGTTACAACCGGAACCCTTAAGAGGTTATGAATGCATGTTTAGTCCATAATACGTGTATAATATGACGTTAAGGTAGGAAGACCCTACAATGACACATCCTGAAGTATTTGCAGACTCAGTAGACATTCCAACAGGTAAATGGGGGAGTTATTACGATTACTCCAAAGGGGATATGCATGTAGATATGGTCTTCAAAAATAAAGCACATCTGCAGGCAGCTGTAAAGGATTACTCTGTACGTGTTGCAAAACAAGAGTACCGCGTTGTGAAAAGTACAAAAACATTGTGGAAAGTTGTGTGCAAACACAGTACAGAAGATGCACCTTGTAGATGGTACCTGCGCGCCTCGTTGAAGAAGAAAGTTGGATTATTCAAAATAAACAAATATGGAGGTTCTCACACATGCCTTTTGAGTGAGCTGTCTATCGATCATGCAAATTTGGATAAAAACATGATTGCTAGCTTGTTAGTGGGAATTGTTCGGCGTGATCCAGCTTTCGAGATAAAGTATGTAATTCAAACAGTCAAAGACAAATATGGATTTGAGATCTCTTATGCAAAATGATGGTTTAGTTTGCGACATGCTGTTGAGAATGTGTATGGAACATGGGAGAGCTCCGTTCAGAAACTGCCTTACTATACGGGAGCTTTGCAAAAATGGAATCCCGGCACCGTCATTGAGTGGGTTCACCTTGACAATGCCAGACCAAGAGAAAAGATATTGAATTACGTGTTCTGGGCCTTCCGACCATGTGTAGAAGGATTTCAACATTGCCGCCGGGTAATAAGCGTGGATGGAACACATCTGTATACGAAATATCAACATAAGATGTTGATTGCCGTGGCAATGGACGCTAATAATCAAGTGTTACCTTTGGCATTTGCAATTATTGACGAAGAAAAGTTCTGTCATGGAGATGGTTTTTGGAGATGATAAGCCAGCATATTGTGAGAAGATCTGAGGGTGGTGCATGTTTGATTTCTGACCGTCATCCGGGCCTCATTGCAGCAGCCGATTGTATTCCTGACTTCAAATCACCGCGTGGAGTACATCGATTTTGTTTGAGACATGTTTGCTCAAACTTTAATAGTCGCTTCAAATCCGTTCATTTGAAAGACTTATGTTGGAGAGCGGGATCAGAAAATCAACTCAGAAAATTTGATCGCACAATGGAAGAGATAAAACTTATAGAGCCAAGGGCTTTTGATTACTTGAGTCGTATCGATAAGTGTCAATGGTTTCTTGCTCATGACGGAGGCTGGCGTAGTGGTATCATGACCACAAATATGTCAGAATGCATAAATGCAGTTTTGAAAGGTGCTCGTCGGCTTCCAATCACCGCCATTGTGCAATTAACTTTTGATCGTTGTGTACTATATTTTGTCGAACGGATTAAGAAGATGGAGCGAATGATTGAAAATAATCAAGAATGGCCAGATTCGGTGTTGGAAAGATATGGTCGTGCCGACTATCATTCCATCCATCATGATGTCCAGATGTTCGATCGTAGACAGCTTACAGCTTCTGTTATCACAAGAGTACGACCAGGACGTGGGGGTAACACCCATGTTGTGCATCTAAAATCAGGAGAATGTTCTTGTGGAAAATGGAAAGAGTTCGGAATACCTTGCTCACATGTGATCCAAGTTTGTCGAAAGTATGGCCTAAATGCTAAAACATTTGTCAAGGCATATTACAATATGAATGAATATTGAAGCACATATCAAGAGCGGTTCGAACCAATATGGGGGGATGAGTATTGGGACACCCCATCTTTTGAGTTGTACCATAACTCCACTCTGCGAAAAACCAGAAGAGTAGGTCGAGATCGAACAACGCGCATTCAGAATGAGATGGACTGGCCAGAAGCCCGTGCAAGACGACAAATGGCTTCATCTTCTCGAAATCAATAAATAATTTTATGTGTAATTTATTGTAAGTTTATTTTGTAAATGATTTTACGTTATTGTGAAAATTGGTTGTTTGTCAATCACACTATTTTAGTATATGTTTAATTGCTCACAAAACAACGTTGTTCAATATTTCAAAAAAATATCAAATATCAAATATTTACAAGAGAAAGACAACAAATATCATCCACGACCACGACCACGACCACGACCACGAGGCCTCGTTTGTAAATGACCTTCGGTACCACAAGGAGGAGGAATGATCTCTCTGCCTCCTATCCGCTTGGTCATTCCTCTATTGTGCCACAGGTACATCAGTAGGTGGTCGATATGGTGTGAACTGTGGAAATGCAACAGGTGATACATCAAAATCGAGGCCCGCAGATGTGGTATATGATTGTGCAAATTCATATCCCACATCTGTACCCTGCTGTGTGTACATCGGAGCATACGGAGTGAATGGTGAAGGATCATACATATGTGGCTGCGGGACATAATAACCAGTAAAAGATGTAGATGGACCTGCCTCATCTGCCGGTATAGGTGTATACGTAGATGGACCTGCCGCATCTGTCGAGAAAGGTGTATACATAGAAGGCCCTGCGATATCAGTCTCGCTGAGTGCATGAACCGACTGTACTGGTTCTTCATCAGGCTCGTGAACTTCTTCGTCTGGTGGGAAGTTTCTGTCTCGTCGTTCACGAGCCACTTGCATCACATCCTGCGCTATTGCCCTATGATGATCTCTCATCGACTCCATATACGTGATAACAGATTCTCCCTCAACAGGATAGCGGTCGCAACTAACACTTAACTGTTGCATCTGATCAAGCTGAAAAGTGAATAACAATAATTACATGTTCAATCTATAAATCCATATGACATATTCTACAAAACAAAGTTTGAATATATTTACTTACCACATGATGCCACGCTGGGCCGTCACCATGTTGGTATCCGGTCTGTACAAATTGCCTTTGATGGCCAATATATCTGCGGGTGACTCGGTCATACCACTCACTATATCCAACCACTACTGCACAATATAGTGGTCTGCCCACACATAAATCACCTGCCATCTCCCATTTCTGTACGTATGCAATATGATGTGCACTCCAATCCTTGTTCATACTTCCTCTTCGGTCAACAGAATGCAATTTATCATCCCCTGATTGTGGATCTGTGGGGATGTCTTGGAGCATTCCAAATTGACGAAGAACCCTATCATGACGGTGCATCTCAACAATTTCATAACAAATTAATGGGCCGGCATATGTCCATAACTGGTGGCTCAGATGCTCAGTACACTCATCAGGGTATGGCTGTCAGTTAAACTACAAATACAAAATTGGATTAAAATAATATAAACAACATTATTAACTTTCATAACAAACACAACTAATATACTGCTTACTTGAGTTGATGGCTGCTCATCAAGAATGTCCCTAATGATACGTACAGAATGCCTCCATGTTTCCGTGAACCTTAAATGGCATGTCCACCTGAAAAAAACACAATTACAAAATCTATAAATATATTTAAACATATAAAATAGCACAAAACATAATTACATTATTACCTTGCACCATATGGAGCAGCAGGTAAGATATTCTCCTCATTGATAATTATTGGGCCAGTGTCGAATCTAGCATCACCCAGTTGAGGAGTTAAACCAGGTAATCTTGACCATGCCCAAATCTAAAATATTATCAGGAATAATATCAGTTATTATGACGACAATAATATTTCAAATATTTGAAAAGTGTTAATGTAAAGTTTACCTGTACGACCTGTAATACACCACCGATCACTTTTTTCCCTCTCATCGAGGAAGTGCATAACTCACGGTACAAATATGCTAATACAGCACTCCCCCAACTATAATTACCAACTAAATTAATATTCTCTAACATATGTAAATATAATAACTTTACAGTATTGCCGGACGAATCAGGAAACAAAATTCCACCTAACATCAATAACACACAGCCCCGAGTATAACGGACTACATCTTCTTCCGTACTGTGCTCAGTAAGAGCATTATTCACCAAATGATTGTTTATTGCAGATAAAAATAACTTTGCACCTTTAAAGTGTGCAGTATCCGGTATAAATCCCAAAAGCATATGACAATATGCTTGCCAGTCAGGTATACTCCTATCATAATCAATACCGGATACTACGTTACCATCTACTGGCAATGCCCATATAACTGCAATGTCTTGTAGTGTGATGGTCGCCTCTCCGGATCTAAGATGAAAAGTATGTGTTTCACGGCGCCATCTCTCAGCTAAAGCCGTGATGAGGTGAAAGTCAAGTGTAATTCTACCAGACCTATAAACACCATAAAAACCAAAACTGTCCAACAAACTCGCAACACGAGTATCGAGGGGGCAAAGATCCCAAAAATACTTATCAGGGTTTCTGCCTCAAAGTGTAGAATCAATATCACCTGCCCAAACAGCTTCAGATCGATGACCTGACTGCAATGATAGCAGATGACTGCCAATCGGTCCTGGTCCTCTTTGTAAATCCATCCTGAAAAATATTACACAATAAATATCAATATAACAAAATATTAACATGGCAACCACCACCCGCCCCTGCCGGTGACAACACGGCCGCCTCTGCCGGATCGCCGCCGACGCCGTGCCGCCGACGCCGCCGAACAGCCGCCCAGCCGTGCCGGAGTAAAAAATTCCGGCAAAAACTAAAAATTTGTAAATCATCCGGCGGTTTGCCATTATCTCGAAACTATAACTAATTTTTCAATAAAAACTACCAAACAACAAAATTTAAAAACAACCAACAACATATTTTAAATTTTACAACTTTCAAAAATTTCGATTCAAACTTGTAATGTTACCTCAAATTCAAAAATGTTGAACAAGCAAGCTCCAGAAATGATAAATCACGATGATTTTTTTAATTTTTGCACAAGAATATGCAAAGATCTACGATGAGAATGAGGAAGAAATTCAGATATTGGCGATGAGAAGTGAGGAAGAAGAAGAGGAGGCCGGCGATATATTTTTATACTGAAGGCGCCATCCAAGATGGCGCCTTCAATTATTTTTTTCAGATAAAAGAAGCCGCCATCTCAGATGGCGCCTTTACCTGAAGGCGCCATCTGAGATGGCGTTTTGGGTCATTTTAAAAACGATTTTAAAATTTGAATATTTTGTTAAATTATTTATTTTTTTCGATTAATTAGTTAAAAAACCCCAATATATATATATATATATATATATGATAGAATCATATTCATAGGAAAAAGAGGGCTATTGCCCAGCATAAATTTAAGGTGCAATCCAACATATAACCTCAAATTGACACGTGTTTTGTAATATAATAAAATCTTTTTTTAATAGTATAAATTTAATTTTTATAATATTATATAATATTAGTTCAACCCAAATTGAGTAATAAAAGCTCAACAGATTTGTTAATTTTCAAAATTAATTTTGAACATTAAATTCCATAGAAGCCCAACCCATATTAAGTAACATAAGCATAAAGATATTTTAATTTTCTCATTATTAGGAATTAAGCTCTATTATAAATGAGAAAATTACACATATGTACCTCTTTTGAAAACATGTTTCAATTAAATCTAGCAAAATATTTCCTTTTCAATTAAATATACATTTTAAAAAACCAATTTCAAATAAGTCCATTTTATTAAACCATAACTAATTGCTCAATTTTCATGACTAAATTACCCCAGATTCAAGAAAAAATATCATCATAACAATTAAAGTAATCCCGATTCCTCACATAACGGTTATCGTTTTCACAAGATTCTTTTCATCTAATTCATTGAGCAGTTGATTTTGATCGTGTTGTTATTCGTTTACAGATTTTAGATTGTTCGATCTTTTATATATTCAATTAACTGTAATCTGATCAAATTTTCCTGATATTTTTATCGTTAACTCTGATGGATACCGGAATCAATGATTCTTTTGAAATTCAGAGAGGAAACATTGGTTTTGAATATTAATTTCAGTTTCGGATTCAATGATTTAATAGGCCGTGCATCTGCTAAGTGGTGCAATTTCAATGATGATGAATTTGTTTCAAGTACTCAATCGATGGGCACCTTAATTGTTGATTGTAATGCTTCGTTGAGGTCTGTAGGTGAAGGTGGCGGTAGTTCTGATTGTGTATAGAGGTGCATGTGGCATACATGCACCGCTAGACACAATTGCATGTGATATAATTTTTTTGACAGGGTCAAGCGGTATACGCAATATACATGCACCTCTAGAGTCTATTTCTGAACGTGATTTACATGCATCCATAGACTCAGGTGGTGCAATATATCGACATAGCAAATTTGCAATTCACCATTAGGTTTAGGATTTGATTCAAAATATCGAAGTTGCAATATTAAAGGCAAGGAGAAATTGTTGTTATGTTCTTGATGGTCATCAATTATTAGTAGGGTGAGTCAAGTATTTAGAGGTGGTGTTGAATAGTTTCGAAGTGAGTTAAGTAAATATTCTATGGATGTTGGTTTTGATTACAACTATGTGAAAAATAATAAAGATAGAGTAGTTGCTGAATGTGCTAGGAAGCATGTTGATGGGTGTGGTTGGTTTGTGAGTGCCAACATTTCACGTGTAAATGGTTCTTTCTACATAAAGAAATTGGAGAACACACTTGTGGTCTATGAGTCATGAAAGACAAATAAAAAAGGATCGTTTCAGATTTAATATCAGAAATTATTTGCGAATGAGTCAGTTCCAATCCAAACTTTTCTGCTAGGTCTGTAATGGAGTTAATGAAAAAGATTATGGGTTGGATATCACGTACATTAAGGCATGGATAAGTGTGGAGAAGGCTAGGTCTACTGCTTTTGGAAATTATAATGAGTCTTTCAAGGAGTTGAAGTGGTACATCGATGCAGTGAAGACGACTAATGTTGGGAGTTTTGTAGAGCTTGAAGTTGACGAATGTAACCGATTCATCCGTTTGTTTGTTTCGTTTCGTGCTTGTATGGATGGTTTTAAATTTGTCGCCCTATGTTATTTCTTGATGGAACTTTTTTGAAATCTCGTTTCAAGGGCATACATCTGTCAGCTACTACGAAGGATGAGAATCAAGGTAAGATGCAACAATATTATAAATATGCATGTAATTGAGATATTACATGCACCATAGTCTGTCGGTACATGCATATTACATGCACTGATAGACTTGTGCGTCTATAACATGTACCACTACAAGATATATAAACTATTCAACTGAGATGCGGTGTATGTAATATACATGCATTGCTAGTCTATCGGTGCATGTATATTACATGCACCGACAGACCTTGGAATCTCTAACATGTACTACTACATGTTATATAAATTATGCATGTAAATGAGAGAGTCGGTGCATATATAATACATGCACCGCAAGTCTGTCGATGCATGTATAATACATGCACCGATAGACTTGAGCGTCTCTAACATGTACCACTATAGGTTATATAAGTGCGTCATATAACATAAATTGTATTTTTTGCTTTATATTTTTTGATTATTCTATTGTAGGTTTGTTCCCATTGGCTTTTGCTGTTGTGGACTCCGAGAACTTTGATAATTGGTGTTGGTTTCTATCTTGCTTGAGCAAGATTGTAGATAATGGTGGAGATATTGTTTATATATCTGATCGGAATGTTGGTTTGGTGGAGGCTTTACCTGTTGTGTTTGGACCTTCTCCAAAATATTTTTTTTGCCTTTATCATTTGAAATGCAACCCCCGGGACATATATGCTGGCAAACATTTTTCGAACCAGTTCTTGGAAAGGATGTGTTACTTGTTGGATGAGTGTGCATATTCGCCGACGATGGATATTTTCACAGAGAAGCTTGCTATTTTGAAACGATAATGTGGTTCAATTGTAGAAGGGTTTTTACAGGGTTTATCTTTGGAGAAATGGACAAATGTTTACTCATGTGGCATGCGATGTGGAGAGATGTTGTAATGCCTCGAATTGTTTTATACAAGTGTGATATGATTATGGTGTAATTATATCAATTGGCGGTATGATATTGGGGGTTCGGGTGGAACCAAGAATGAATTAGTACATGTAGCATGCATTTGAAGGTGCATTGAGTTGTGCACAAAGATATGTATAGTCTTGACATATGAATGCTTTTATATGCAAGAGAGGGAAGAGTCATGAAGTTGTAGTGGGACATGACCTTGGTGCACATTTATTTGCATTTGAAGATGCATTAGTATGTGTATTTGAGTTGAAGGTGCATTAAAATGTATATGTGAGTTACATTTGAGTTTGCATGTGAAGAGGTGGTGATATATTACAAAAATCAGATTTCATTCACACAATACACCATAATTCACCTACAAATCTCTACAAAACCCTCTTCCAACTTTTGCTTCCTCTTTCCATCTTTTGCTTGGATTTCATGTGATAATCAAGCTAGGAAGCTAAATGAAGTGACTTCATCCTTTCTTGGTAAGAATTATATAGCATATGAAGTATATGGACTTAGTTAAGGGAAAATGGATACATGTGATTTTTATGGTGTATGCTTTGAATTGATACTTGTTCTCATGCAAAGATTTTGAGTTGTATGAGGAGAGAAACATATTGATATGGTGCTAAAGCTTGCATAAAACATGTTTTAATGTTGAATTTCGAGTTGTAGGAGAAGGGATAAGCTCAAAATTGCCATGGTTTAAAAATTTTGTCATCGACCGATCGATCGGTAGGATCGTACCGATCGATCGGTAAAACAGGGTAAAGTAAGGCGGTTCATGTACCGATCGATCACTGAAAGCGACCGATCGATCGGTGAAATGCCGTAGCATTTTTGATAAATTCAACCATTTAAGCGATCGATCGCTAGCTTTTGACCGACCGATCGCTAGGGTTACTTTTTTGGACCGATCGATCGCTAGAGAGACCGATCGATCGGTAGACCAAATGTTATATTTTTGTAGCTTTTGATATTGAAACCTCTTATAACATGGTCTATTGTTCATGTGCTTGTAGTATCATCACAGGGGACAGGGCAAAGAGGCAATTAGCCATCAATGCCTGAGTTATCGCTTTTGTGTCGCAATACAGGTACGTGTTGACGTACGGAGTATAGATATTATGCGATGATGATGTTATGGTTTTGTTATCATATGATTTATGTTATCGGTGTGTCATATGATTGGTAGTATCATATGCATGTGCATATATGGATTTCATATGATTGGGATGGATGCCTTGATAGATATGTGTATATGCTTTCGTAAGATCAGTGCCTTGATAGATATGCCTGGTGTGGTATATGCTTTGGCTGGGATCGTTGCCACGATAGATATACTACATATGCTTTGGCTTGAGAGATATACGCCTGGTGTGGGTATATGCTCTGGCTATTATCACAGATGAGTATGGTACTATGATATGTGCTGCTAATATGAAGATGTGATGTGGTTCCACTGACATATTGAGCTGAATAGGCATATCATATGGGGCTCGTGATAATATGGTGATTGTTGAGACATGTCATGACATAGTGCATTTGTTGATGCATGATACAGAGCATTCACTATTGATGATTTTATTGTGCTTTATCATTAATGTTATTGTTTTGATATTGCACTGAGATAGTTGATATCTATACTCATGTTGTGTGAATGTTTCTGTAGGGACTCATAGACGTGGGGAGACGGGATGTGAGTCATTTTCCGCTGCGAGCTGAACCACTGTCTAGGAGTTATCTTGTAATAGGTTGTTGTTTGTATATATGATGTGTAGTTTGTAGGTTTTTAGAAACCCTGAAACAACTTAACTAGTAAGATACTCTTAATCAGTGTATGTTATTACTTAATTCAGACTCACAGATGTATGTTAATCGAATACATAATGGATTAAGTAACGAGGACCCCACATTAGTGGTATCAGAGCAGTGGTTCGAGAACGGGATAAACATGGGTAGAGGAAGTGTATTAGGGAGTTACCTAAACACTTGAAAACATGTTGAGAATGGTAATATCATGTTAGGATTTGGAATATGATGTTATTCTAACATGTTATATAATTGTGAATGTTATTGTTAACCCTTGATCTACAGCTATGACAGACAGAGGGTATCATGAGGATGTTGGGGATGCCATGAGTGGCAATGCTAGTGTAAGAATGGCGCCTGTGCCACCACCACCGATTGAGCAAGGGCCAGTGGAACAGGTACTATTGCCTGGCGAATTGACTTTGACGCAATTTCTGAGTTATCAGCCACCTAGGTTTGAGGGGACTGAATCAGGGGAACTAGCAGAGGAGTGGCTAGAGCGCGTGGAACAGATATTTGTATCAGCACCGTGTGCCAAGATAGCTTGGTTACGCTTAGCTGAATTCCAGTTAGCTAAGAAAGCTATGATGTGGTGGAAATCCACAGTACTTGAGTGGAGGGCTCAAGTACAGACAGTTAACTGTGATGTGTTTAGAACATCGTTCCTGGAGCATTATTTCTCTGTTGCTGCAAGGCAGAGGAAAGAGGATGAATTTACAAATTTGAGACAGGGATCAATGACAGTATGTGATTATGCTGTGCACTATTCTTCTTTGCTCCGGTATGTGCCACATATTGCTGTAAACACAAAGGCAAAGATTAGACAGTTTGTGAAAGGTTTGAGGCCTGAATTATTTGATAGGGTAATGTCCAATAACCCTACATCATATGAAGAAGCGTTGACTAGAGCCGAGATGGCTGAGATTGCTGTAGGAGTATATAAAGATGTTGGACAAGCCCAACCACCTACATCTGAAAGTATGAGACCTAGAGGAGAATCATTTAAATCACCACGAGGTGGTGCATCTTCATCTCGGTTTAGTGGGAAACATTTTGGACCACGGAAAGGGGATGACCGAAAATCTAAAGGACAGTCCCAAGGCAGTAGTAGTAGTAGTGGACGAGGATTACAATGTTTTAAATGTGGAGGGCCACATTATCAAAGAAATTGTCCATAGTTTGATACGGTGGTTTGTTTTCGTTGTGGGAAGCCAGGACATGTGATCCGTGATTGTCCTCAAGTGGGTGGACAACAGAGAAGAGGACCCATGTCAGAGAATACAGTGCAGCAGAGACCACAGGGTGTACCACAGTCTGGTGGAGGACAGAGGGCAGGACCACCTCAGGCTCAGGTGTATGCACTGAACAGGGAGGAAGCAGAGGCAGCTCCTGATACTGTGATAGCGGGTAAGTGTACTTTGTTTACTTATCCTGCTTTACTTTTGATTGATACTGGTGCATCACATTCTTTTATTGCACAAGCCTTTATTGATCAGTATCATATATGCTCGTCTCCACTGTTGATGCCTCTTTATGTCTCGACACCCATGGGAACTACTGTGATGACTTGTCAGAGTGTGTCTGATTGTGCTATTCAGTTTGAGACTGAGTATGGGCTACAAGATGATTTGATTGTGTTAGACATGCCAGATTTTGATTGCATCCTTGGAATTGATGTGTTGAGTAAATATCAGTCTGTTGTGGATTGTAGTCAGAAGATTGTGAGATTTCAGTCTGATACTGGAAATCAATGGTATTTCTATGGTCAGAGATCGAGGGTAAGGATTCCTCTGATATCAGCAATCCGAATGTCGCGCTTGTTAGAACGTGGACATGCAGGTTATTTGATTTATGCCCTTGATGTAACTGAACAGAAAAGAGAAAGGAAAGTGGAGGAGATACCAGTGGTTGCAGAATATGCGGATGTGTTTCCAGATGAGATACCTGGATTCCCACCAAGTCGAGAAGTAGAATTTGGTATTGATTTGATACCTGGTACTTCTGCAATTTCACGAGCTCCTTATCGGATGGCACCAACTGAATTGAAAGAATTGAAAACTCAATTGCAAGACTTATTGGACAAGGGGTACATACGTCCTAGTGTATCGCCTTGGGGTTCTCCAGTTTTATTTGTTAAGAAGAAGGATGGGACAATGCGACTATGTATTGACTATCGACAATTGAACAAGGTAACCATAAAGAATAAATATCATCTTCCTCGTATTGATGATTTGTTTGATCAGTTGCAGGGATCAAGGATTTATTCTAAGATTGATTTGAGGTCAGGATATCATCAAATACGTGTGAGGGAAGGAGATATACAGAAGACATCATTCAGAACTCGTTATGGACATTATGAGTTTCTGGTGATGCCATTTGGAGTGACAAATGCTCCCGCTGTCTTTATGAGTTTAATGAATCGGGTTTTCCAGGAATACCTTGATCGATTTGTCATTGTCTTTATCGATGATATATTGATCTATTCACGGAGTGATGCAGAACATGTTCAACATTTGCATATTGTATTGCAATTGTTGAGGACACATCAGTTGTATGCCAAACTCAGTAAGTGTGAGTTTTGGTTGACTAGTGTCGGCTTTTTGGGGCATGTAATTTCAGAAGAAGGTATATCAGTTGATCCAAAGAAAGTGGAAGCAATGTTGAATTGGTCAGCACCTACTTCTGTGCCAGAGATTCGTAGTTTCTTGGGTTTGGCTGGATATTATAGACGGTTTGTTGAAGGATTTTCAGCGATCGCCAAACCATTGACACATTTGACACAGAAGGGAGTATCATTTCAATGGTCAGAGGCTTGTGAGCGTAGTTTTCAGGAATTAAAACATCGATTGACTACAGCTCCAGTCTTGATCATTCCATCGGAACATGACATGTTTGCATTATATACTGATGCATCTTTACTTGGTTTGGGTTGTGTATTGATGCAGGACAAACATGTAGTGGCTTATGCATCACGACAGTTGAAGCCACATGAAATGAGATATCCAGTGCATGATCTGGAATTGGCTGCCATTGTCTTTGCATTGAAGATATGGCGACATTATTTATATGGTACGTCGTTTACCATATATACCGATCATAAGAGTTTAAAATTTCTATTCACTCAAGCAGAGTTGAATATGAGACAAAGGAGATGGATGGATCTGTTAAAAGATTATGATTGTGAGATTGAATATCATCCAGGAAAGGCTAATCTTACAGCAGATGCCTTGAGTCGAAAAGTACATCATACGGCTGATGAGATGATTCATTTATCCGCATTGATGACTTCTTGTTGTACTTTGGGTTATGATTTTGATGTGGAAATAATGCCAGTACGGGTATCAACATTGTTGGTTGAACCCGACATTTTTGAGAAAATCAGAACGGCACAACTGACTGATGATGAAGTACAACAGTGGAAGGAAAGGATAAGTCAAGGACAAACATCTCAATTTGTACTTATAAGTGATGAAACTTTGAAGTACAGAAACTGTTGGGTAGTACATTAGGACTACGTCAAGAACTACTACAACGTGCTCATTGTAGTAGATACGGAATACATCCTGGAGGGAAGAAAATGTATCATGATTTACGTACACAATTTTGGTGGAAACGTATGAAACAGGATGTGTTGAACTTTGTGAAACGATGTTTGATCTGTCAACAAGTGAAAGCGGAAAGACAGAGACCAGGAGGTGAATTACATAGTTTGGAAATTCCTGAGTGGAAATGGGAACAATCACGATGGATTTTGTGACTCATTTGCCACGGACGTCTTCTAGTTGCGATGCTATTTGGGTGATCGTTGATCGACTCACCAAAGTATCTCATTTCGTGCCATATTGTATGACATTTACATATCTGAGAATGGCACAGTTGTACATTCAACATGTAGTGAGACTACATGGTATTCCAGTTTCCATTGTATCGGATAGGGATCCGAGATTTACTTCTCATTTCTGGGAAGGGTTACAGACAGCGTTGGGAACTGAAGTGCGGTTGAGTACAGCATATCATCCTCAGACAGATGGACAAACAGAGCGTACGATACAGACGCTTGAGGATATATTGCGTGCCTGTGTATTAGAGTTTGATATCTCTTGGCAAGAGTCATTGCCATTAGTGGAATTTTCATATAACAATAGTTATCAATCTAGTATACAGATGGCACCATTTGAGGCTTTGTATGGGCGACGATGTAGATCGCCATTGTATTGGGATGATGTGGATCAGTCTTCCTTACATGGACCGGATATGATTCATGACATGGAAGAGAAAGTAAAGTTAATTCGATTGAAACTTAAAGCTGCTCAGGACAGACAGGCTGCGTATGCCAATAAGCGACGTAGACCACTTGAATTTCAAGTTGGTGACCGTGTGTTCTTAAAAATCTCACCTTTTAAAGGTGTAGTACGGTTTGGTAAGCGTGGAAAATTGTCTCCACGGTATGTTGGTCCGTATGAGGTGTTACAACGTATTGGTACGTTGGCATATCGCTTGGCACTACCGCCGGCATTGAGTAGTATTCATGATGTTTTTCATGTTTCACTGTTGAGGAAATATGAACCAGATCCGAGTCATGTATTACAGCTACCTGATGTACAGTTGGATACAGATGTGTCGTATGAGGAACGACCGGTTATGATCTTGGATCGAGCTGAACGCAGGTTGCGTAATAAAGTGATTCCTATGGTTAAAGTACAATGGGACAGACGGGGTGTCGAAGAGGCAACGTGGGAGACGGAGCAGCATATGATGCAACGGTATCCCGATTTGTTTTCTGGTATGATTTTACAGTTTTATAATACTGTTGGTACATACGTACTGTACTGTTAAATACATGATTATGTTTTCTCACTTCATGTAGTAGGATTTTGCGTATCTATACATGCATGTTTGTATATACAATTTCGAGGATGAAATTTAATAAGTGGGGGAGAATTGTAATGCCTCGAATTGTTTTATACAAGTGTGATATGATTATGGTGTAATTATATCAATTGGCGGTATGATATTGGGGGTTCGGGTGGAACCAAGAATGAATTAGTACATGTAGCATGCATTTGAAGGTGCATTGAGTTGTGCACAAAGATATGTATAGTCTTGACATATGAATGCTTTTATATGCAAGAGAGGGAAGAGTCATGAAGTTGTAGTGGGACATGACCTTGGTGCACATTTATTTGCATTTGAAGATGCATTAGTATGTGTATTTGAGTTGAAGGTGCATTAAAATGTATATGTGAGTTACATTTGAGTTTGCATGTGAAGAGGTGGTGATATATTACAAAAATCAGATTTCATTCACACAATGCACCATAATTCACCTACAAATCTCTACAAAACCCTCTTCCAACTTTTGCTTCCTCTTTCCATCTTTTGCTTGGCTTTCATGTGATAATCAAGCTAGGAAGCTAAATGAAGTGACTTCATCCTTTCTTGGTAAGAATTATATAGCATATGAAGTATATGGACTTAGTTAAGGGAAAATGGATACATGTGATTTTTATGGTGTATGCTTTGAATTGATACTTGTTCTCATGCAAAGATTTTTAGTTGTATGAGGAGAGAAACATATTGATATGGTGCTAAAGCTTGCATAAAACATGTTTTAATGTTGAATTTCGAGTTGTAGGAGAAGGGCTAGGAAGATAAGCTCAAAATCGCCATGGTTTAAAAATTTTGTCATCGACCGATCGATCGGTAGGATCGTACCGATCGATCGGTAAAACAGGGGAAAGTAAGGCGGTTCATGTACCGATCGATCGCTGAAAGCGACCGATCGATCGGTGAAATGCCGTAGCATTTTTGAGAAATTCAACCATTTAAGCGATCGATCGCTAGCTTTTGACCGACCGATCGCTAGGGTTACTTGTTTGGACCGATCGATCGCTAGAGAGACCGATCGATCGGTAGACAAATGTTATATTTTTGTAGCTTTTGATATTGAAACCTCTTATAACATGGTCTATTGTTCATGTGCTTGTAGTATCATCACAGGGGACAGGGCAGAGAGGTAATTAGCCATCAACGCCTGAGTTATCGCTGTCGCAATACAAGTATGTGTTGACGTACGGAGTATAGATATTATGCGATGATGATGTTATGGTTTTGTTATCATATGATTTATGTTATCGGTGTGTCATATGATTGGTAGTATCATATGCATGTGCATATATGGATTTCATATGATTGGGATGGATGCCTTGATAGATATGTGTATATGCTTTCGTAAGATCAGTGCCTTGATAGATATGCCTGGTGTGGTATATGCTTTGGCTGTGATCGTTGTCACGATAGATATACTACATATGCTTTGGCTTGAGAGATATACGCCTGGTGTGGGTATATGCTCTGGCTATTATCACAGATGAGTATGGTACTATGATATGTGCTGCTAATACGAAGATGTGATGTGGTTCCACTGACATATTGAGCTGAATAGGCATATCATATGGGGCTCGTGATAATAGGGTGATTGTTGAGACATGCCATGACATAGTGCATTTGTTGATGCATGATACAGAGCATTCACTATTGATGATTTTATTGTGCTTTATCATTAATGTTATTGTTTTGATATTGCACTGAGATAGTTGATATCTATACTCATGTTGTGTGAATATTTCTGTAAGGACTCATAGACGTGGGGAGACGGGATGTGAGTCATTTTCCGCTGCGAGCTGAACCACTGCCTAGGAGTTATCTTGTAATAGGTTGTTGTTTGTATATATGATGTGTAGTTTGTAGGTTTTTAGAAACCCTGTAACAACTTAACTAGTAAGATACTCTTAATCAGTGTATGTTATTACTTAATTCAGACTCACAGATGTATGTTAATCGAATACATAATGGATTAAGTAACGAGGACCCCACAGATGTATTCAAATACAACGGAGTCTTTCAATTCTTGGATATTATAGGCAAGGGATCTGCCTATTACTCACATGGTGGATTGTATCCGTGTTAAGCTGATGAGCTGATTTTATGATAGGAGATCAATGACTGCATGATGGAGTGAGGTTCTGTGTGCGAAGATGGAAAAGAATTGGTCTTTTTACGAAAATCAAGGTCGTGCATGGAATGTGAAGATGTCTTCTGACTGTTGTTTTGAGGTTTTTTCATATCTTTCAGTTACTGTGCGCCTTGATATTCGTACGTGTACTTGCTATCAGTGGCAGCTTGATGGATTCCCATGTCCTCATGCGATTGTTGTATTTAGGAGGAACAAGATGGCCATAGATTAAGTTGTTGATGTATGTTTCCCTGTTCATACCTATAAGAGTTGCTATGAAGGAGTTATAATTCCGATTCCATGACGTTCAAGTGATTATTTTGCTCAGCTTGGCACGGAATGAATATTTTACCTCCACAAACGAAAATGCAACCGGGTCATCCAAAGAAGATGAGAATTAGATCCAAAGGTGAAAACATTAGACAGTTACGTTGTAGTCGGTGTAAAAAATATGGACATAATAGGAAGACTTGTATGAAACCTATTTGATATTTTTTGTAAGTTTATGTTGAACAAATTTTAAATGCAGAAAAAGATTGTTTGGTTTGTTATCGGTAATTTGAATAACAAAAGGATACAAATACATGCACCACTTCTGTCTATAGTTGTACATGGATAAATGTATCGGTGCATGTGATATACATGCATCGATAAAAACAAAATGTGAATTGGTGCATGTGTATTTACATGCACCGATAGATTCAAGTTGTACATGTTGGTAAATGCAATTGTGTTTTCTATCGGTGCATGTATTATACATGCACCGATAGAAACAAAATGTTAATGTATGTGTATTTACATGAATCGTTGATTTGAATAACACAAGTAAACAAATACATACATCACATGTGTCTATAGGTGCATGTGATTCACATGCACCTATAGACTCATTCGGTGCATGCGAATGAACACACACAATAACAATTAAACAAAGTGCACTTGTAGGATTCAACTTTGTCAAGTTCATCATTAACCAACTAGAACACCCACATGAGTCTGTACATTTATTCAATAAAAAAATTAGTTTATTTGTTTACAAAATTATACATTTACAATACCAAATATGTATAAAACAAAGTATTATTTGTTGTCTTCTGCATTTCAGAGGATGACTTTCACCATTTTTGCTCTATAAATTGTATTTACTACATTTGAATGCTTGACCACTTCTTGTCCTCTCATAATTCTTTTCATGTTTATGCAAACAAACACGACACAGTCTATCAAGCCAGACTTTTGTTGCATTGCTTCTTTGAATGATATGATTTCTTATGTATCTTCTCTTGGACTGTAGGTGATGTCTACTGAAATGGAAGGCTGCTCAATGGTATTCTTCATCTTCTCCTCCACGTAGGCTTTCTATATATTGGAAGAAGTATTGTTCTCAACTGGTTAATTTTATAAAAAATATTGAATTTTAAAAAAGAAGTGTATTAAAGTAAACATTACCGGTAATTTGGCCTTTTCAAAGTAATAATTTGTCTCCCCCTCAACTTGAGGCCTTATTGAATTGTAATGAGTCCAAATTGACTCTTGAATATCAAAGACAAGTAGTGTACAATGGTATCCTGGTGTTTTTAAGTGGTCTTCTCTGCCGTGTGTGTTTATTGGAAAAACCAAAAACCTTTATGTCATTGCCTCTGGTAGGAATTTATCTATGTTGTTTTCTGCTGAGTCTTTGTAGTAGCTTCCTAGTGAGACCAGTGCTGCGTATTGCTGTGAATTTGTATGAAATAATTGCATTATATATGAATATCCAATGTTGAATGCTACAAATGCACTTTGTTTAATGAGAAAAAGATTTAATAATTGAGTTTTATTACCCAACACATGTTGTTAAACACATAGGCTATCTTGTTTTTTCCTGTCTTGGCAATGTGGTTATTTACAACAATCGTTCAACGGTCAATCATCTGTAAGTAATGATAAATTAGTTTCACAGATATGCATAGTGATTCATGTGCGGGACATACACCTAATGGTCTATCGGTGCATGCATATTTACATGCACCGGTAGATCCAAGTTGTACATGTTGAATTAAATGCAACTGTGTGTTTCTATCGGTGCATGTGATATACATGCACCGATAGAAACAAAATGTGAATTAATGCATATGTTACATGCATCATTTTTTTTCTCAGAGAATTTACATGCATCGTTAGTACATATCAAGTAAAATCATTATAAAAGATATATTCAAGCCTAGCATGTTGGATAAATGTAACTAATGAACTATCGGTGCATGTGATATCACATGCACCGAAAGAAACAAAATGTGAATTAATGCATGTGTATTTTACATGCATTGTTAGTACATACCAAGTATAATCATTATAAAAGATATATTCAATCCTTGCATGTTGGATAAATGCAACTAATGGTCTATCGCCGCATGTGATATCACATGCACTGATAGGAAAAAGTGTGAATTGGTGCATGTATTTACATGCATCGTTAGTACTATCAAGTAAAATCATTATAAAAGATATATTCATGCACCGTTAACACGTATCAAGCAAAATCATTAGAAAAGCATAATGCAATTGACTTACATTGTTGGCAAGAGGTATATCGTGAATGATTTCAGCAATATCCGCTACGAATATCTTCATGTTGGTGACTTTGTCTTTCCAGATGAGTCCCCTTCACACAATCGAAGAGTCAGTGTCAAGAAATTGTTTAATTAAATTAGACGTACCATTTTCCATGTGTTTTGTTTTTATTCATTATGTGGGACTTTTCATCTGATGTTAAGAGCTTCATGGCAGACATTTTAGTTTTGAACTTGAGCGGTCCATTGTCTTTTTTCACCTTCCCTTTTTGTTTATTGTCCCTGACGAAATCATCATCTCTCAGCTCCAGATCTATGGGATCGTCATTTGTACCATTGTCTTCGAGATTTTGTTCTGATTCCATTTATGCCTCCTTTTCTTCTTCCTCTTCCTCGTTTTTCTTTGTCCTATTTGTTCCTCTTATCAGGGTATGTGTGGTCCATCTCTATCTTTTGATGTTTGTCCACCCTTTTCTGGATCCTCTTGACAAGGGACGTTTGATGTTGTTTTTCTTTAAAGATATGTTCTTTTTCTTCATTGATGTTTGTCCATTTCTGCCTCCTTTTCTTCTTCCTCCTCGTTTTTCTTTGTCCTCTTTGTTCCTCTTATCAGGGCATGTGTGGTCCATCTCTATCTTTTGATGTTTGTCCACCCTTTTCTGGATCCTTTTGACAAGGGACGTTTGTTGTTGTTTTTCTTTAAAGATATGTTCTTTTTCTTCATTGATGATGAATGAGGCAGCTTTGACATTGAGAAGCTCATGTTTCAGTGAATTATACCCTTTAAAGGCCGACATAGAGCTGTGTTATTATAGTTGCGAGCTCCTCTTTCTCTATTTTCATTTCTTCGTATTTGTCTTTCATTTCTTTCATTTGCTCGTCTCTCAGAAAAATATTTATTTTTGTTTCTTCCAGCTGTGCTATTAGTTCCGCATATTCAAAAAACTTGCGCTGTTGGAATTGTTTCTTGCTCATGATAAAAGGAATCAACAATGTTATTCAGTATGTTATTTCATTATCCTTTGTCATGAGAGTCGCCTTCATTTCTTCAATCCCCGTTACAAGTATTGCAGCTTGAAGAATTTCTTGGGCTTGTGTGGCATCAAGTTCATTCCTTTCTTCAGACCGATTGATGATATTTTGTTCGCTTTGGGTTAGTTCCTCATCAATAGCGACATCCACAATGTTGCCCTCCATTTCAATGTAGTCATCATTGTATATATTTTCCTCTGTACTTTGTTCCTTCAGTTCCATGAGGACCCCGGCAATGGTGGATGATGTTGTCAAATCTTCAACTGTTTTTTGTGTTTCAAGTGAGAGTATTATGTTTGCATTCAAATCTGGTAGCTGATATTCCATTGGAGATTCTGGTGCACTAGCAATGACTTTGTTCAGCATTTCATCTTCTTCAATTGAAACTTGCAGAGGTTTTTTTTACTATCTGCAATGGAATTATTGCAAGTCTAGTTAAATTGCATGCACCATCATAGTTAAATTGCATGCACCGGCATAGATAAATTGCATGCAATAGTCTACTGAAATTGCATGCACCAGCATAGTTAAATTGCATGCACCATCATAAGTTAAATTGCATGCACCATCATAAGTTAAATTGCATGCACCAGTCTACTTAAATTGCATACACCAGCCTAGTTTCATTGCATGCACCAACATAGTTAAATTGAATGCACAAGTCTATTTAAATTGCATGCACCAGCATAGTTAACTTGAATGCAGCAGCATAGTTTCATTGCACGCACCAGCATAGTTAAATTGCATGCATCAGCATATTTAAATTGCATGCAACAGCCTAGTTTCATTGCATGCACCAGCATAGTTAAATTGAATGCACAAGAAACTTACATAATCACGGTCGAGCTCTTTGATGTCAATGTTTTGAATCCTTTTGTAAAAATCCTCAAGATTCCACTTAAGGAACCTTGGGATAAGGTTAGGCTGGACTGAATTTATGAGCTCTGTCCTCTCACATTACCAATACTGCAAAGTATATAGAATCGATGTTATTATAAAAATATTAAGAAATAATTATTGTTTAAAGATTGATTATAAAGACGTCTTACAGGAAGTAATAGAACACATCTGGAGTTTTTTTTTTCCGAGTCAAGATGCATTAGGTTGTTGAGCAATGTATTCAAGATGTGTTTGGACAATTCGTAGCTGCAAATCATGTCCAGGACCTCAACAAGCGATGTGTACGCCCATGGAATGTTCGATGATTTTGTTGAAATGAAAAGGCTGCAAGAATGTATAGAGTCACCAAACGAGCAACGACATTGACATCAGTATAAATGTTGCTTTGTGCCTTTATTTTCAATTTTTTGTAGATTAAACTCTTGATCATCCTTATGTCCTTTTTATCTCCTTGCTTTTCTGGAAAGCACATTTGTAAAAATTCATATGTTTGTAATCCTGAAGCTGCATATCAATGTCTTGTTTACCATCTCTTATTTCAAAGAGTACACGCACATCACTTTTCCAGATTTTCATGGTGTATCCTCCGAATGTAAAATCTTGAGATTTTCTGTTGAAGCAGCCAATGATGTCTTTTACTAATGTCACACTTTTTGCAATGATCAAGGACAATTATGTTGCCAAAATGGAGTTCAGTAAAGGCCAGAATGGTGTCTTCAGTAGCACTTTGATTTGAACTTGACTGAGTTTAAGTGCCTTTATCTCTGTTATAACTTGGCCTGATATGTTGTTTGTTTATTCCATTTCTTTGTAATTTCTCTGAGCTTGGTGATGATGGAGGTGTAACCGAGAGAAAATTTTAAGTTAGTTAAAAAATTGAAACAAAGATTTTAATAAATTGATTCTATCGGTGCATGTTAATTACATGCACCGATAGACTCAGGCGACTTTAGCATAAAAACTAAAAATATGCTCCAATGGTCTCAATTTGTTCATGCAGAGTTAATAAATGTAATATACATGCACCATCTGAGTCTATCGGTGCATGTAAATTACATGCACCGATAGACTCAGGCGACTTTAGCATAAAAAAACTAAAAACAAACTCCAATGGTCTAAATTTGTTCATGCGGTGTTAATACATCAGACTAAGAATTTATAAGTACATGCACCATCTGAGTCTATCGGTGCATGTAAATTACATGCACAGATAGACTCAGACTACTTTAGCATAAAAAACTAAAACAAACTCCAATGGTCTCAATTTGTTCATGCGGTGTTAATACAGCAGACTAATAATTTATAAGTTGGTGCATGTAATACACATGCACCATCCGAGTCTATCGGTGCATGTAAATTACATGCACCGATAGACTCAGGCTACTTTAGCATAAAAAAAACTAAAAACAAACTCCAATGTCTCAATTTGTTCATGCGGTGTTAATACATCAGACTAAGAGTTTAATAAGTTGGAATATAAATGCACCATCCGAGTCTATCGGTGCATGCTAATTACATGCAACTTTAGCATAAAAACACTAAAAACATGCTCTAATGGTCTCATTTTGTTCAAGCGGTGTTAATACAGTGTAATATACATGCACCATCTGAGTCTATCGGTGCATGTAAATTATATGCACCGATAGACTCCGGCTACTTTAGCATTAAAAACTAAAAACAAACTCCAATGGTCTCAATTTGTTCATGCGGTGTTAATACAACAGACTAAGGATTTAATAACTTGGTGCATGTAATACACATGCACCATCTGAGTCTATCGGTGCACGTAATTAAATACACCAATAGACGTAGGATACTTTAGCCTAAAAACCTAAAAACATTCTCCAATGGTCTCAATTTGTTCATGCGGTGTTAATACAGCAGACTAAGAATTTTAATAAGTTGGTCCATGTAGGTGCATGTAAATTACATGCACCGATAGACTCAAGCTACTTTAGCAATAAAAACTAAAAACAAACTTCAATGGTCTCAATTTGTTCATGCGGTGTTAATACAGCATACTAAGAACTTAATAAGTTGGTACATGTAATACACATGCACCATCTGAGTCTATCGGTGCATATTAATTACATGCACCGGTAGACTCATGCTACATAGCATAAAAAACTAAAAACATGCTCTAATAGTCTCAGTTTGTTCATGCGGTGTTAATACAGCAGACTAAGAATTTTAATAAGTTGGTGCATGTAATACACATGCACCATCTGAGTCTATCATTGTATGTAAATTACATGCACCGGTAGACTCGTGCTACTTTAGCATAGAAAACTAAAAACAAACTCCAATTGTCTCAATTTGTTCATGCGGTGTTAATACAGCAGGCTAAGAATTTTAACAAGTTGGTGCATGTAATACACATGCACCATCTGAGTCTATCATTGTATGTAAATTACATGCACCGGTAGACTCATACTACTTTAGCATAGAAAACTAAAAACAAACTCCAATGGTCTCAATTTGTTCATGCGGTGTTAATATAGCAGACTAAGAATTTAAATAAGTTGGTGCATGTAATACACATGCACCATCTTAGTCTATCGGTGCATGTAAATTACATGCACCGATAGACTCAGGCTACTTTAGCATAAAAAACTAAAAAAACAAACTCCAATGGTCTCAATTTGTTCATGCGGTGTTAATACAATATTCAACAGTACTAATGCATTATAGACACAAGCAATTGCAGTAACACATAAATAGTTTAATATGTTAAAACTCTAGTTTAATGATTACCAGATTTTGGAGCACCTTTTTTTCTTTCCCTTGTTGTTTCTTGGTGGTTTTGTTTGAGGAATCTTCTTTGATTTTAGAGCCATATTATTAGGTTTTCGCCTAAGAAGGTTATTATATGGAAGGATTGACAAAATTACAGTAAATATTTGTACGATTTCGATGAAATTTTTGAAAACCTATAGGAGTCTTTGAACGATTTCGATGAAAATGGTGGAGGAATGGCCGGAAAGTTTTTTAGCGTTGAAGAAGAAGAGGCACAATGATTTGAAGAAAGATCAATAGAAACGATGAAAATGAGCAGATCGATTTGGACGTTGGGAAAAGGAAGAAAATTAGGGTAATTTAGTAATTTTCGCGTCAATCAGACTTAAATGAAAGGTAAATAATTTGGTGGACTGGGCCGAAAAATCTTTTATATTTTGATACCAGCCTGAAATTTTCCCATTATAAATTTGTGTATTAGAAAATTATGAAGTGAACTATGTTTTTATCATATAAAGAAGTGTATTTTTCGAAGTTTCCAAATGTATTGTTTTTCTAAGTTTATTTTTTATTCTTTAAATTAAAGTTTTTGCTATTATTCTTGTTGTTGATTTTTTTGTTTTTGTATTTTTTTTCTAGAATTCGAACAATGTTGAGATTTACTTGAATTGTGTAAATTGCAAGGAGGTACACTTTCGGGAAACATAAATTACTTCAGTCTGAGGAAAAAATAATAGTACAAAAAAATCCAAATTTTAAAATATTTTATTCAAATAGATCCAATCTCAAAATGTCAAATCAATTTGGTGTTTTATTTTGACTATTATACCCCTCGATGGTTTAATAAATTGCATTATATTCCCTTGAATTTTATTTTGATTACAAAGAGATTACATCCTTATATTTATAAGAAGATGCATTTTAAACGCCTTCTTTTTACGAGTCCCCTTATTTTTGGGTCATTGTCACAAAATGGTATCAGAGTCTATGTTTATTCAATATTTTGAATATTAACATTCTCCTTTAACGGTGGAGACAATACACGAGAATATGGATTCGAACGAATGTTCGAGGTGTCACTTATACAGGTGTTACTTCCAAAAATTGGAAGCACTAAATCAAAAGCAAATGGCGTAAGCTCAACGCTTCAACAGCTTCCGCCATAAGTGTAAATTATTACGAGGAACATGATTATGCCTACCTGTCATAAACCATTACAAGAAACTGGAGAGGATGGCTAAGAGGCTTCATCGAGTGAACCTCAAACTACAGTTCAAGTTAGCCGAATTTCAGGAAGACGATCATCCTGAACATGAGGACGTTATTCCAGACCCTGATGATCCAACAGGGTCCGGACCAGATGATTAGGATGGGAGAACCAACCTTTCGAGAAATCAAACCGGATACTTCTAAGATATCCAAGATCTTAAAGAGATAACAGTGCAATGTTATGGATATTTACAATACCATGTCCCTCCACAAATCCATCAGATTCAAAGTCAGACGGAGACCATGATCAAATTTCAAGAGGATATTCTCGAAAATATTCTAGATGTTCAAACCCGAGTTAAGAAGTTGGAGTCACGACCAAGTTCTTCAGGAATAAGGAAAGGAGAGTGGTTACCACCGTCCTATGGAACAGAACCCATTTTACATCAAAAAAGGAAAACAGAGGAGGTCTGAAGGCCTTTGACGGATACTGGAAAAATTATTGCAGTCCTACGAGGAGATCCGACACTTCATACAAAGTAATGTAAAGAATCAACCTGGAAGATCTACGTGATCTTGCCGATTGGTTTGCGGGATTGAATCTCATAGACTTGAAAACAAATCAAGTTGGCGGAATTTCTCTCCTTCCACCACCACAAGAGAATTTCGGGTCAAACAATCCACCACCCGAAGGGGGATCAAAGATTGCCCCACAAAGATGATTTTACTACCGGAGCAAATTTAGATCCCCCAGTTGGTGTAAGGAGTCATTCCCGCAGGCCACATACATCAAACACCTTACGGGAAATCTCAGTTAGATCCGATACATCCATACGGACTTATGATCAACATGGATATCTTGGATTTTAAAAATCGAGAAGTTCTTATCGATGAATGGGCTTCAGCAATGAGAATCACAGGAGGAACGCTTGATCTAAGCAAAGAAGGATTCATATTACTCCTTAATATGAGTCTCGAAGGATCAGCCAGAATTGCTAGGAACTCGCTGACCCAGTTACCAAGGAAGAAGTTCTAGCCGGAGAGTCCCTGAAAGAAATTGTGGACAAGATAGCTAAATTCTTTAAAATCTGTTTCATTGTAGTTGGTTACTTTGAATTAATGGAGCAAAAGAAGGCGAAAAAATATAGATAAGTTCTATATAGCCTGGAACTACATGATATCTGTTATATAGACGAGTACATCAAACTTTTCACAGAGTACAGATGGAAGGCAAATATGACAGAAAAAGATGTAGTCGAGCTGTTCTTTGCCAAAATACCGAGTCCATGGAGAGAGATGCTTGTCCAGGAGTATATATCGCAAGAAATAGAGACGGTGGTTAGGAGAATGCCATTTCTTAATATGAAGCTTGCGTAGTGGTTCTATCAAGCGAAACTCCAAAATAATTATAAGAAGCTAAGATGAATTAACAAAACAACTCCTTTTGTTGTACGAGGAATGATATCCCTACAATCATCGGAAACTAACCCCCAAAGACGGAAGGTGAAAAAACACAGAAGTCATCCTTATGCCCGATGAAGTAGTTCGAGAAGAAGTAGGTCTTCATGGAGATCTAGAAAGTTTTGGTCAAAGCTGAAAGCCCGAAGTTACAGATCAGGGCAAAGATCAGGACCAACCAGGAGTAGAACATTGTCAACAAGTTCTAATCAAGCAAGTTCTAGCAGAACACAAATGAAGCGGACTTTCAGACACACTCATACTCATGAAAATGAGAGTTTCAAAGATTGTAACTGCTAGACATACGGAGCAAGAGGCCATATCTCTACAGATTGTCCAGAGAACCAAAACCGAGGAGTAAGATAGTTCGAGCATACCAAGGAGTTCGAGGATGCTGTTTATTTTCAGGATTTGGTGCAGATGTATCAGTTTAAGGATATTCCCTCAGATGAAAACATCTACAAAGAAGAGATCTATTCTGATAATGTTGGTGAATCCAGTTCAGAATCAGAGTGAAGAAGAATTCATTCAACACATGATCAGAGATGAGTCGTCGGGATTTTTTCTCATACCACTGTTTCTCATAAAACTCTTATGAGAATCATGAAAGAAGAGCCAAAACTTCAGATGTACGATGGATTTGCAATTGGAGCAATGGAAAAAGCCATGGATATGATTGGACTTCGAAGCAGGAAACATCAGATTATCCATAAGGTGACAACAGGTGAATTTGCTATCCCAATTGCATTTACGGGAAATCAAATTGAGATGCAGTTAATCCCCTACAAAGAAATCCAGGAGATTAAGAACAATGTAAAAAAAGAAGTTGCTAACACACTCTCATGGATTCATATCGGAGCCATTAGAGTCATCATCAAAACAAATTTCAAGGAAGCAATTGATTCGCCACTCAACATGACAATCTTTGACAAGAGAATCTCAAACCTCAAAGACTCTTGTTTGGGAGCAGTTGCAGGAAATTTGTATGCCGGAAAGATGGCCTTCAACATCTATCTCAGAATAGCATACAATTTCAGAGATTGAGATTTAAACAAGGTTGTTACTCTTCATCAAGATTTTAAAAGAAGTGATTTGATGGAAGAAAGTAACATGCCTTACTAAATCACCTACAAGGTCTCTTACATGCTCTCGAATACTCATCATTCAGAAGTATTCTTGAGAAAATAATTCATCAAAGCCCCCAGAATCTTCGAAATTTTGCCAAAGCAATGTTGCCTGATATTATTAATACCCCGAAGATTGGAGAGATTGACATAAGGATACAAGACCAGCCTGCTTTGAACAGAAGTAGGAGCTTTATGATTGAGCCAAGAAGGATGTATTTCCAACATGATAGGTTTGATCAACAACTATCCCGGGGAAAAACATAAAGCCGTCTAGAGCAGGATTCAGAAAATCCCTGATGTATTCAAAACAACAAGAATGATGAAATGCCCAGAAGGCTAGAGAGAAGTGCAGATAATCTTTGACATTACGGAGAAGAACAATATCTTCCCTTGCGATGTCCTATATTATTTGCAACAACCTACAGTTGGCAGGTATCAAAGAATCTTCAAATTGGTGAAATTGATCTAACAATTGCAGGGACTGCAGTTATGATCCCAGAACAGCTTGTTCTTGGGATTGAGTTTCTTGAGGAACACAAACATTGGGAAAGATTACATGATGGAATGGAATTCACGGTAAAAAGATACAGAATCCGATGACCACCAGTCCATTCTCAATATATATCTCAGTCGGGATGTTATACGAGAAATTTCGAGCAGAATATTTTTGCAGCTTATATTGATTCAGGAGCTGAAATATGAACTGCCAAACGAGACATCTTCCCTAAAGAAGTTGGTGTGAAATTACTAGCCATTGCTTGAAGAGACTTTTCCAAGCGAATTCTTATTCCTAATGAATGAGTCCAGTCAGCAGAGATAATAATAGGAGGAGCAGGAGTTACCCCTGGTACAAAGTCAAGACTCCACCTAATTATTTCCATGATACATGAGCTGATATGCTGCTAGGAAACAATTTCCTACAGACATTTAGGCGGTTCACACAGGAGAACGAGACAAGAAGGGTAATTTTCACAACCCTTTGTGATTATAAGATCATTGTCCAGCGACTAAGGGACGCATTTCATAGGAAATTTCCCATTAGTTTTCGGAGCAAGCGTGGTGGTGAAGGAAAACTTCGACACCCAAAGTTGAAGGATCAGAGGAAATTTGGCGAAGCGATTCTTCAATTAGACAACAAGGAACTGGTCAAAAGAAAAAAATGATTTTTGATGGTATAAATGTTATGTCATTCAGAGTACATAATGCAGATGTGGATGAGGATGAAGAAGAAGTTGATCTAGACATCCTACTTGTACTGAAAAAGACATTACATGAGGAGGCCATGCAACCTGAAGCCATCCTAGAAGAGCAGATTACTATAGAGGAAGTAAAAAAAAAAGATGTAGAGGAACTACAATGAGGATCCTCTAGCATGGTGGGACAGAAACGAGCTTACAACATCTTTGAAGGTGAAAGCTGGAAGAGAGTATGAGTTCGTGAGGTACAAACCGATACCCATGAACCAGGAAGATCGGAAACATATGCAGATGATACTTGAGGAACATCCTGACCTTAAGTTAATCTAAGCAGAAGTTTCTCCATATAGCATTCTGGGATTTCTCGTCTAAAATTATAGAGAAATTAAAAGAGGAAAACCAAGATTGGTGATCGATTACAAAGGCATCAACGAGAACTTGGAATTCGATGGATACTATATCCCAAGAATAGAACATTTGGTAAATAGCATCAAAAATGTCAAAGTTTTTTCTAAGTTCGATTGCAAGTCTGGGTTCTTGATCGCTTTTATTTTAAACAATTAATTCCAGTGTAGCGATTATATACAACAAGTGTACGGTGTCAAGTTTTAGTATAGATTATAAAAAGTACGAGTGTCGAACCCACGAGGACTAGTAGTAATTACCAAATTTAATTAGTATACTATATTTAACCTACGAAATTGTTTTGAAAGATTAACTATTGCAAACCCAGAAATTTCGCCAATCCAAACAAACAAGCAATGAAGAGATGCGGAAATCAATAGAGACAAATATCAAGACTTTGGTTCACCCATGTAATCCCCCACAATTCTCCTTTTAGTTACGACTTTAAGTTCTACGTTCTAAGGTGACGAGTTTTTCGAGTTTATCCAATATACTATGGTCAAGTTATATTGAACCTAATATTGAATTGTAACAAGTCAATGGTCATGTACTCATTTAACATTCAACATTGCTTACGCTCTATGAAAACTTCTAACTTTTGATCTTGGTAGATCTATGGCTATCACAGTGTGCCAGATTTCACGTGATCAGTTCACTCTAAAGCCCACGGTATGAATTATCGTGTCAAATTATAATATCGTATGATCAAGTCAATTATAATTACTAACATCAATTCAAAGGTAGCTAATCCTTGAAAAGCATTAAAAACATAATCATACTCAAAGAATTGTAGAAAAATCAATCAAAAACTCAAACTTAAATCATGGGTTAATACAAAGGATCCCCTAATCTTTATAGAGAACTTAGCCCACTACCATCATCAAATAATAATGCAAAAATATGTCTTTCAACAATATCAACATCAAAATCTGAAATTCATAAGTAAATAAGTTCAGAAATACTAATAAACGCGGGTGTCACTCCGTGCGTCGCTCTATAATTCCGTCTCTTGCGTTGTTCTTGCTTCTTGAATGAATTGTTGTATTTTTGGTGTGACTGGAAGATGAGAAAACTGCTCTTAGGTCTGATAAAAGAGGTGCAAAAGTCCTCTTTTTCGTGCATTAGGTCTGCTATATATAAGGAAGGAGGTGTTTGGAGGAGTCCATCTTAAACCAAACTCAAAGTATTTTTTTCCAGAAAACTCTTATCCGCGATCAATCTTCATTAAATCCCGATCAATCGCCGAACCATACTGGACGCTGGCCACCAAAATGTACATATACGCGATCGATTGCACATCCTTACCGATTGCTCGCGAAATTTTTCTGGACGCTGGCGATCGATCGCGGCTAGTTTCCGATCGATCGCCAATATAATCTGCTTGGTTCCTCATTTTACAGCTCCGCGATCGATCTCTGTGATTATGCCGATCGATCGCCGAGCTGTATAACTTCAATCTTTGAGATTCCGATCCATCATTCAATGTCTTCGCTTGGTTTGGTCCTTTTTCAACATTTCTAGCTCGTTTCCTCCACCTTTATTCCCTTGGACCTAGATTCCTGAAATACACAAATATATACCAAAAAGCGTAAAATCGTCCAGGAATCAACACGAAAATCCATATAAAATCATAGCAAAACAAGTGTAAAATTCACACTTATCAGTTCTACCGAATTAAAATGGAGGAAGCTAGCAAAAATTTCACAACATTCTCCACACCACAAGGACACTATATGTGGAATGTTATGCCAATGGGATTGGCAAATGCTCCCTAGATATACAAAAAAAAAGATGGATAATCTTTCAAGGATTACTTCAACTTCATGTTCGTGTATATTGACGACATCCTCATTGCGTCAAGAAACATGAAGGAACATCTTAAACATTTGGAAATCTTTTCAGATGTTTGTTACAAGGAAGTATTAGTGCTATCGGATCTCCACATGGTTCATCATCACAAAACTATGCTATTTTTTTCACTATGCCTTTCTTTTTCATCTTTTATTAGGCATTGACTTTTTTTCCTCTTATAATAGCCCCGAACAAAGCTCATGAAATTCATTATACTCACTTAGGGTAAGGATAAAAAAATTTTAAGCTCAATTAAAGGTAGATATAATGAGTTTCATCAATAACAGTCGAATGGTGGTTCATTTCCATTCTTATTCATTTAAGACAAAAGTGGACACTAATGGTAAGTATAGACAAGGTAGGCATGAAAGGCTCAAACGTTCCAAAGATCGCCTAAATCATATCCAAGTCAAGTTCATAATTATAAAATTTCGCCTCAAAGTGCCCTCAAATAGGTTCTAGAGTGCTCTAAGACGCTCAAGACAAATCATAGTTAACAAAATTTTCACTTTCCAATATATACTTCACTCAATCATGATTCAAAGTGCCCAAAATGTTCCTTAATTTTGACATATTAACTCAACCAAAGATATTCACAAACAAGTCAAAAATTTTCAAGACTCTAGTTAGATGGAGATTATTTTCATCATGTAATACAGTTGCAAGTTTAATTCATGTATTTCTTAACGATGAACTCATTTTCCAAAAAAAATTTTTAGATATGCTCAAAAACAAATAGATATAAGCATGCAAGAATAGCAACAATAGAACAAATAGCAACAACAGAACAACAAAAATCAATAAACACCCCCCAAACTTAGTATATACATTGCCCTCAATGTACAATAAACAATAAGTGCAGTAGCAAAACACATACCTTGACGACGATCGTCGTCCTCATCGTCATGCTCCGGTGGGGGGGTGGGGGTGGGTGCGTAGTATGGTTCATCCGGCTAGTATGGCTGGAATGGCGGGAATGTTGGCTGTGGTGGGAAAGGGATAGTAGGGAAACCCTGCGCTAAAGCAGAATTCCATGCAACTTGGTCTTAAGATAGATATAAGCATGCAAGAATAGCAACAACAGAACAAATAGCAACAACAGAACAAATAGCGACAACAGAACAACAAAAATCAATAAACACCCCCCCAAACTTAGTATATACATTGCCCTCAATGTACAATAAACAATAAGTGCAGTAGCAAAACACATACCTTGACGAAGATCGTCAGTGATCGTCGTCCTCATCGTCATGCTCCGGTGGGTGGGTAGTATGGCTCATCCGGCTAGTATGGCTGGAATGGCGGGAATGTTGGCTGTGGTGGGAAATGGATAGTAGGGAAACCCTGTGCCAAAGCAGAATTCCATGCAACTTGGTATTGCATGAACTCCATAAGTCGCTGATTCATTTGTTGTTGGTCCCAGCGAATTTCCCTTTGCTCATTTCATATGTATGTAAGGACCCCCGTGCCCTTAACCCGTTATTAGTGTATTAAGCCATATCATTAGTGCACATAATCATACTATCAGGGGAAAACCATATGCAAGTGCAACACCATATGCTATCCAGAAAAGTTCTTGCATTTAAACCACATAATATTCCAACTCCCCAACCATGATTATCCATATAACATGCACCCTCATAATACACTATCATACTCTTAGTTCATTTAGCAATTCTATATCTAATTGCGTGCAAACCATAAATGAACAGAGAAGAGCCGTAGCCCATTTATACATTCCATATACACGTGATATGTACTCACATAAGAGCACCCAATTAATAAGCGTGTATCTAATGTATAAAACACTCTGCTGGATACCGTTACTGGTGTTCCGATCCTGGAAGCACCTCTCAAGCGCAACTCGATCTCGACTCTGGATCTGAGCGCCTGTCCATCCAGCTCTGGTACTTCAATCCTGGAAGTACTTCAATCAACAGCCCGAGCTCAACTCCAAAGCTGCTGCTACACCTGTACCACCTGCCCCAACAGAGACAGCCCCCACACGGGGTGAGCATACCAATATCCCAATCCAATAACCACAAAAATACAATTCATAATTTACAACAATGTAAATACTATGAAATACAAAATATACTCCCTGGATGGCATCATCCTCATCCGGGGTTTCCTGTACTGTCCCTGTTCTCAAAACACTGAAACCATCAAATTCCCAAATGCCAGTTAATCATTATATTGATTAACAATTCTACGAGCCATATACCAATGTCATAATCAATAACATCAAATCATTAAACAATGATTATAAACAATCCATGTTCCTCACTTATGGTTTCATATCTCCATTTCATTGCTCGCTCTACAATAGCGGCATTCCAATTCCACACATGCTCGATGGCAGCGGCGTCATAATCGATGTTCGCTCACAGGCAACAACATCCCAATCATTGCTCGCTCAAAAGCGGCACCATGCAATTCTCAATGGATATATAGACATTTAAAGCAAGTACAATAAACCATGCATTTCAATCTCCGTTTATTGCTAATACCATGTGTCATGCATTTCCACACACATTCATTGCAATACAGTGTACCAAGCACTCAACAATTGCAATTATATTAAAGGGCTATGCTCGTACGTCATACGTACCTTATAATTCCGTAGCTTGAGTCCAAACTTTGCTTGAGTTCCTTACCTCGAGGGATATGTGCTAAAACACATAAACAACTCACAATCAAGTATAAGCATGCAACCACGTGTCCAAGCACGCTCAAGATTCCCAATCATATCGTCAATCCTTGACGATTACCAAAATAGAAGCCCCCCGGCTAAGCATGCATAATACCCAAAATAACTCACTTTATAAGTTTAAAAGATAGCCAAGAATTCATCCGAGAATTCCATTTAATTTACTTGGTTCCAACCAACCATTTTAAAAAGTCTAGCATTCCCATTGGAATGAGAACATTGCCCCGGAAGCCGACCATTTAAGTCGAAATTCCAAAATCCCACGAAAAAAACAAGAAAACCACAAATCACATGCTGGCGATCGATCGCTATACCGGGCGATCGATCGCTGGCCCCTTGGCGATCGATCGCTCGATATAGCGATCGATCGCCAGACCTTACTGGCGCGAGGCGATCGATCGTTCCAAAAGTGGCGATCGATCGCCACAAAGCTGAAAAGCCTACTGCCTGCATGCGATCGGTCGCCTGCTACGGGCGATCGATCGCCATGCCCTGCAACTCGAAACCCATCATTTTTAAAAGCTTGAAACCTCCCAAAAATATACCCCAACTCCTCCCAACTCAAAACCACAACAAAATAAAATCCAAGGACCTCCAAGAAGGGTGATAGACTTGAATTAAAACAAACCCAAAAGATTTCAAGATTTTCATCAAAATCACCCAACCCAAACCAACCTCAAAACTCAACCAAAATCAACAAAACTACTATCAAATCAAAGCTACAAGAGAGGAGGAAGAGATTACCAGCTTTTCTTCAAGAGATCCGGCCCCTAAATCGTGTTCCCAACGATTTTGTTGAAAGGGGAAAGAGGGGAAGGGTTTGGGGTGAAGGTGGCGTGAGAGAGGGGGAGAAGAGGAGAGAAATGGATTCCCAATGACTGAATCCCGAGTCCAACTGGTATATATAGCAAAAATGCTCCAAAATACCAATACCCCCACAAATACATCATGATTCATTAAAAATCATCTGTTTTCAAAAACTCTCTCTCCAACATCAATTCCCCAGACTGGCCCCAACATAAGGCACCCCGGACACCAAGTCCCACTAAAAACCCAACTCATAGGTTTTTCACCAAAATGAGGATACAATCTCATCCTTTGGATCCAACGATCCCAAATGCCCGATTTAACAACCTCGGGAGATGCCAAACCGCAATTAATTCCTAATTGCCACAATTAAAATCCATCAAGGATTAATACCACACCGGGATTAACATCATAATCCCCGGACATCACAATTATCCCCCATTAATAAAATTTCGTCCTCGAAATTTGCACCGGCATACTCTACGTAGCACCAGGACTACACAAACAAGATAAAGCCACAACCCCGATTCTGGACCACAATAGGATCGAATCATCAACTGCGAGAACACTGATCTCGCACCAAGCTCTACAATAGAGCAAATACCAAAACCAATATAACCCGAAAGATAATAACATACCTCGATGTGAATCGTCCCGGAAGTCAGTCCATCACGACTGCAAATAAATCAAAACCCTTTGGTTCTAACATAGATATCTCTCCATGATATCCACCAATCGTCCACGATGCTTAACACACATCGTTATGATGTGGACCATTAGTATACAACAGTATACTCGCAGAAAATCCGGTTTCCGCTTCCCGGTCCATCTCTTCCAAAGGAGTAGTTGCACCACTTGCAATCCGGATCGGGTAACCCATGGTCACCAACCAAACAAAACACATCACCACAGAAGTCTAAAACAAGGTGTTCCAAGAAATCCCATCTTGGTCCAAAACACACTATCGAGACTCCACAAGGTCTCAAGTTCCACAGGGGACATGCAAGACAAACAATTGCGTTCCCGAACACGTGTCGACCGTGACACTAAACAAATCCGAATCCTGGCCATCCTTCATTTATCCTGGGATTCAACAATCCTAAAACAGGAAGGCTATCGAATTATCCAACAAGAACTACCATGGTTCCAAAACACGACAATCCCTCCTCAGGGGAAGTCAAACGGACCTCACGATTATTCCTCAGAATACATCGTGCCATCGAGATTACCAATCTCAAATTACCACAATCTCCCACCGGAGATTCATCAAACCAAACACACTAATCCGACGTTCAACAAGGAACGAAATAGAGTTGGCATTCGTATACACCCACTGGTATACATGCCTAAGCACCACACAACAGGCACACTCAAAGCAATAGACTCGGGTATCTCCAAGTATACCCAAAGTCCCAAAATCTGCTGTCAAACCTTGATCATTCTCACTCCACGGAGAAGGGTGGTCGACAGACCAAAGCCGAAGGGTGTGATTTCAACATCAACACCACACAACCAAAGCAATGAATCACCCAAAAGATTCAACCGGCAGGTATATCAACACTGCCTTTCTCACAAGGATAGTGTCATGAATCCATGACCCTCCAACCTCGAACCACCGTCAGGAAAAAAAAACTGGATATACATACCAACATATATCTCGGAATCAAAATATGCAATTGGTTCAGAATAGTGCATCGAAGCCACTATCATCAAATCGAAACTCGTATACGCCATGTATACTCAAACAACGATGCCATGTACTATTGCCATAGTACTCCACACTCGAGCATCACTCCAGAGACGTCTCCTCGAACGTCTCACTGGAAGCACGAAGCCATTACCTAGTCCAACACTAGTAGGGCTTACCCTGATTGATTCACGATCAACCCTCAACCAAAACTAGCTGCCTCCATGACAGTACAACCCAAATCTCTCCAAGAGATAAAGTCAATATAGTAGTGTCACTCCAATAACTATACCACACAATTACAATTGTGACTTCCGTCGCATACCATAAGCAAAGATGCTCAACCAGAGCTAACAACGACTTGTCGATGCTCACGTTGGTATTTCCAACAAAATTGAGTTGTCCCAAAACAAGCCTCTTAAAACATTTGACGTATAAACGTCTCCGTGGGGTATTCTCTGCCTCAATTATCAAGCCACAAAGAGACTACAAAAGTCTACCAAAAGTCCTCATCGTATCATCATACGATTCACTGAACTCGAATCCAACGAGCAGTATAACGACAATCAAAAGCACGCTATAACATTGCCACGATATCTGGCTAACAAGCGCTGCCTCCAAAGGCTCATATCAAGCCTACCAACGTTTCATACGTTCCACCCGGTATACCATACCGTAACACCCATTTAGAGTAGTGGGTCATCACCCAAAATCTCTCTAAAATCAAAGCATAATGGACATCCAGGTGTCCTTGCTCAACCACGAAGCAATCCTAATTCATTAGGACTTATCCCACACCCTCAGGGTGAGTGTGACCACGCCTACCGCAGATCACAACAACAAGCGAGTAGTTTCCTCAATGAATACTCTTACCACCAATTACTTGGCCTAAACCAACCAGCGAGTATACCCAAGGGTATCATTACTCGAACAATATATACACCAAAAATGTGCTGCGGTACTATCCCTGTACGGTGCACCCAATAATTCTTCGAGCAACCTGCTCGGCATAAAGGTTTCGTCAACTAGTGACCCAGACATTACCATGTGCTCACCAAGAACGCTCAAGCTATACATCTCAATACATAATCATAAATGTATTAATCATCAAAACGACGCTACACGTCTACATAGAACATCAACTATGTCATTGTCATCCCGTGACGGCATATGTCAACATATGACATCCAATTAACATCGTCAAACGTATGACGGTACATGTCAATACACGACATCCACAATCTCATCGTCAAACACATGGCATAAATAGCAACACGTAGTATCCACAATAATGCTAACACAAGTAATATGCCATACCTCATCGTTATCAAGATAGCGGAATACCTGTATCCATCGTCCACCAACGGTACACAAGCAGCACCCTTCGCTCGTAGGAGACATAATCCAGCGCTACGCACATAGCGGTATAACCCATCGCTATAGAATCAGCGGCATGATCTCTCGTCATAGAGTCCGCGGCATAAGACATCGCTATAGATATCTGGCGGTAAGAACCATCGCCAATCAATATAACGGAATGAACCATCGCTATCAATATACCTGGCGGCAAGAACCATCGCCAATCAATATAGCGGAATGAACCATCGCTATCAATATATCTGGCGGCAAGAACCATCGCCAATCAATATAGCGGAATGAACCATCGCTATCAATATACATGGCGGCAAGAACCATCGCCAATCAATGAACCATCGCTATCAATATACCTGGCGGCATGAACCATCGCCAATCAATATAGCGGAATGAACCATCGCTATCAATATATCTGGCGGCATGAACTATCGCCAATCAATATAGCGGAATGAACCATCGCTATCAATATATCTGGCAGCATGAACCATCGCCAATCAATATAGCGGAATGAACCGTCGTTATCAATATATCTGGCGGCATGAACCATCGCCAATCAATATAGCCGATCCCTAGTCATTGTCACGGTAGTGTATTTTAATGCCCCTCGCTCAAATAAAACATGCGGTACTCCCACCCCTCGCTTTTCATATAGGCGGCATAGAATAACCTCGCTTAAATGGACATGCTGCGCTCCCACCCCTCGCTTCACATTTTAGCGGCAAATATCCTTTCCTCGCCTCATATGATAACCACGCTTCAATGTGACATGCGGCGCTCCCACCCCTCGCTTCACATTTTAGCGGCACAAAACAATAAATAGCGGCAAGCATTTAAAATCATCACTCATCCATAACAATGACTCATGGGATATTCACCAAGTATTTCATCCATACCTGCATCACAAAGCATCCATATTCCAACCTACATTATCATGAGTGTATTTTAATGCACCTCGCTCAAATGCGACATGCGGTACTCCCACCCCTCGCTTCAACATTTGGCGGCAAAGCATTAAAATCATCACTACATGTACACATGCAACCACAATGCATAATTCCATGATGTATATAAAATGCAGGTTACAGTCTTGTGTCTTTCAACCATGGCCTTAGCATTTCGCGTCATAGTGTTCCTACAGGAACAATCACAAACCATGAGCATACGATAATCCATATTCCCCACAATATGATTATAATGAGTAAATGCATAAACTACGAGTACAAAGTACTTCCCGTATCCCAATGCATTTCAAAATGCTCCATTTGGTCGTCCCTGTGTCACAACTTACAATCATAATCAACAGGTTATATTATGATTCTATAGATGTCATGACATATAATCGTTTCACTATGATCACGTATCACAAATGCACATAAGTAAAATAGTTGTGCCACACAACACTAACTACTATCATGCATAAATATGTGCTACTCATCCCTATCAGCATGTTCCAGGCCTTCAACAGCCCCAAAGAGCTAACCACTGCTCTGATACCACTAATGTAAGGACCCCCGTGCCCTTAACCCGTTATTAGTGTATTAAGCCATATCATTAGTGCACATAATCATACTATCAGGGGAAAACCATATGCAAGTGCAACACCATATGCTATTGTTGCGTGTGAAACGTACCGCAAGTGTACGGTGTCAAGTTTTAGTATACGAATTTGAAAGTACGGATGTCGAACCCACAGGGATTGAAAATTAAATTACACCAAGTACTGTAATTAGAATAGTCTCGACTTTATTTAGACAATCGAGAGCATAATTATTATATTAATCTACGAAAATAAATAAATTAGCAAGATGATAATTTAAGTGGAGAAAATCAATGAGAACGGATTCTAGAGGTTCGACTTCACTCAACTATCCACTATGTCGTGTTTTCCTAGTTTACTAGCCGAGAATTCTTATTTGTTTCTACTCCCCCTCCCGGGTGTTACGCAGAAGTAATTATCTAACATTAATCTTGATATCCCTATCTAAGATTAATTATCAAACAATTGTAAAAGCGCAGTAATTCCTTTGACGACTTCTATGGAGTTATAGGCCTTCCGAACAATATAACTACCACGATACGAATTCCTTCTTTCCTATTCACAACCCCCTCTCCCGAGTGATAGATCATGAATATGAAATCATTCAATCCATGGCCAGTAGATTAAAAGCATTAGGAACAGGAAAACATAAATAAACCATACGAAAATCCAAATAAACTTCAAGTCAAGATCCGTCTAACTCTAGAATAATAAATTAGTTCATGAATACATTAAATAAACACATAGACATGTCTTTAATCATCATAAACATAAGGGAAGAGATAATCAAACGAATTGGATGATGGCCCTCCGTCCCCGGTAGTCGCCGTCGTCTTCTCCGTTGTCAAAATCTCTACCCTTCGTTGTAAGCGCACCGCCTCGAATGATCTCCTCCCCTTCTCTTTAGCTCTCGGTCTTCTTTTGTTCTTCTTCTCTACGTGAAGTTCTCTTCTGTCTGCGTGTATCTATTGCTCTTCACCTCTCTCTGCAGCCGATAATATCTCCTTTTTACGTGCTGCTGCTCTCCTTTCTAACTTCGTTATTCCCCTCTAAAATCCTCCACGTCAATTTCTTTCCTTCCTTTATTCTGAATTTCCTTTCACGTGAATCCCCTCTTCCTTTTATAATTTATTTCCAAATCTCATGTATACATATTATATTATATTATAATATAATATAATTTTGCCATTTGACATGTCCCGGTACATGATTATTTCAACTCTTGAGACCCAATTTGAATTCTTGTCACATTTATGTATTTTTCATCATCTTTTAATAATAAAATGCTTAATTCCTTGGATTCCTGCAAAACATCGAAAACGACAACAAAAGACGTAATTCTGCTCGAATACCACACGAAATCATGCAAAATAAGAAGAAATATAAGTGTATAAAATACACTTATCAAACCCCCTAAACTTAAACTTTTGCTAGTCCCGAGCAAAATAGAAATGGAAAAAGACTAAGAAATAAAAGAGAAAAAGAAAACACACTACTAACGCAAGTCATGAAATGTTATAATTGCAAATTGGCCTCGAAGATCAATTGTCTAAAAATTTTAAGTCAAGTATGCATATCAGTCTACTCAAAAGTTCTCAAGTGTGTGTGTGCTACCACTTCCATTTAACCATTAAAGGAATCTTTACTCACACAAATCAATAGGACTTTGCAAAGATGTGGGTTCATTTGCATTGTTCATAAAAAGGAGTATAACTTTGACAAACAGTGAACAATGCATAAAATCAAAGTAATGAGATGTGCGTGTGTGAATGTCAAAACCATATGCATTACAAGTGTTTCTCGAGTGTCCATAAGCTTATTATTCGTAACCTTCTCCACTAGTATATTAGACAATGTGGCTCGGTCAATAGGTCTTAATAGGCTTGTAATGTAAGGCCTTGGCTCATGGCTACAATAAAAAGATAGGAATTTCAAAACAAGAGAGTAAGTCATATTAACCATGTTGCGCACTCTCATCTCAATTTCGATTCCTTCTATTGATGATTCATCATTTTTTTTTCTTTTCAATTCACCCTCTTTTCTCATCCGCCTCATCATTCACCTCATTACTTTTTTTTTTTTTCATTCTTTCAATCACTTATTTTCTTCACCTCTTCAACATTTTTCTATGCATCCATGCCCTTTTTTTTTTCATTATTATCCCCTTTCTATTTTTTTCAATGAAGAACATGGGGGATATTTGAAATTTTAAAGTGCAATACGGGTCTTAATCACTTGAGGGTAGAAAATAGTGTATAAGCTTTCAACAAGGTGGTCGATGTGGGATTTTGAAATGATGCCGAATGGAGGTTATTATGTGCCTAAGCACATGCCATTCGATTTTCAATAAGCTCAAAAGGGTAGCTAGGGATAAAAAATGATGTCATTTGGTGGCTTCAAAGGCTCAAACGAATCAAAAATTGCCTAAATCATTCCTAAGCCACATAACATCCGTATTTCGCCTCAAAGGGTACTAAAGCAAGTTCTAGACTACTCTCAATTCACAAATAACTTATATGATTTGACCAATGTGCTCAAATGGTATCTCAAAACCAAGGTGATATAAGAAACAAATTTGAATGGGATTATAAAATATATTGCAACAATTCAATCCTCATTCTTTTACATTTAAGCTCAAAGGGGCTACTATGGCAAATTTCTATCAATGAATAAAGGCCCAAAATATTGTCAAGAATCGCCTATATCATATTTGTGTTTATTCAAATCAACTTTAATTGGTCAAATGATCATGGTCTCTAGTGCATGAATGTGAGAAACTCAAGAGCAAAGTGAACAAAAGTTTTAAAAATTTTGCCTTCACAATTACTTCAATTCACGACTTATGACACAAAAAGAAAAAAAAGAAAAACGACTAAAAAAAAAAACACAAAACACAACACACATAGGAATCCAGGAAACAAAACATCTCAGTGTTTAAACACCCCCCAAACTTAAAATCGTGCATTGTCCTCAATGTACCATACAACATATAAAATAAGGGACAACACACTTACCTGCGACGACGATCGTCAGTAATCGTCGCCCATCTCATGCTCATGGGTATGGTGAGAAGATGATGATAGGGACCTCCGCATAAGTATAGACCCAACCCTTAGATGAAGAATTTTCGATTTGGTTGGCTAAGCTAGACCACTTTGATGCAACCCCCCTAAACTTGCTTCCTTGCACCAATAGACTCCAAAAACCTGCAATTAATCGATAAAAATATGGACTTTAGAGGTGGGATAGCATAATTAAGAGAGATTGAGGAGAAAAAAATCGAAATTGAAAAATTGAGGGGAAGAGGCGTATAAATACGCGAGGCGTAATTACGCCGCTTGAGAGGCGTAATTACGCCTCGCCTACGGCTTTGAAAAATTTTTAAAAAAAATTGTAGGCGTAACTACGCCGAAAACAGGCGTAGTTACGCCTACGCTACAGCATCTCAAAATTTGCTGAAATTTGACAGGCGTAATTACGCCGCTGGAGAGGCGTAGTTACGCCTGTCCTACGGCATCTCAAATTTTTTATTTTTTATTTTTTTTTAAATAAAAATAAAATAAGGATACAGGATTCGGGTTGCCTCCCGAAAAGCGCTTTGTTTAAAGTCGTCAGCCAGACTATGCGAAGCAACCATCAAATAGCGGCTTCCGCCCATAGTAAGTATCATATGACACTACATGTGGGTCTTGGTTGTGTATGCCCTCTAGCTTGGCAAGATACTGACAATTAACGCTCGTCGCTCCAACAACGTCTTTCGAAAATTGATAAGCATGGGAGAAAGATTCTAGACTTGGCTTCATCTCGTGGAGATCATAATATGGTGAAGTTGGCATCGATGGGAAGAACGGATCCACATATGGCATATAGGACATCACCATCGATGAGTGCTCCTCACTATTTTCAAAAATATGCTCATCTTCCAACGTCACGCTAGGCTCATCTTGACACGGAAATTCATCATATAACTCTTCCACAGTAGGCTCAACCACTTGAAAATGCTCATATTCCCTTGAATCTTCCGCATGAGTATGATCACTCTCCCAAACTTGGTTGGTTGGGTTCACTTCGGTGTTGCTAGGAAATGATCCTCTTTGTTGGTTGTTCATGGCATTAGCAAGCTGCCCAATTTGCACCTCAAGAGACTTCATTGTAGCACCCATGTTGTTCATGTGACCCTCAATCGTATCAAGCCTCGACTCATTCTTATCAAGCATCAATGTCGAACTTTGAACAAAAGTATTCACCAAATCTTCAAGTGAAGATTTACCTTCATTCTTTTGTGGAGCATATCTAGGCTCATCTTGACACGGGAATTCATCAGATAACTCTTCCACGGTAGACTCAACCTCTTTGCAGCTCGCTACAAATGTCTCTATCAGCTGCTCAAGGCTACTTCTGGTGGCATTTTCGATCTTTGGTTCAAATGATGGCCAGAATTTGCGCAAAATATCCTCCAACCGAGAGACTTTATCAGAACTATACTCATCCTCTGCTTGATGCTTGAATGATTGGTGTGTAAAATGAGGGTAATGATGCCCTGGTGGATATTGGTGACTCCAACCCAGCATTGAAGGATCAAAGTGCCACTGATAGTCGAAATTCGCCATATGGTTGAACAGGTGCACCCTGTCATCATCTCTACTATATATGGGACTACCAGCTGCCAAAGCTCCATTAAATACCCATTCTTGTGTGTCTGCATCCAATCCACTGTAGAAAGATTGAAGTGGAGCGTAGTTTGAAAAGTCGTGGTTGAATCTGTCCCAAGCTGCATAGAATGGTTCATACGGTTGTTGGGCAAAGCTTGTGGAAACTTGCTGATGAAACATCTCCAAGTACCTCACAAGAAAAAAATAAAATAAAATTCTAAATTAAAATCAAGACTACTTGGTAACAGTATCAGTAAACAAAATTATATCAATCCCCGGCAACGGCGCCAAAAACTTGTTGCGTGTGAAACGTACACTATCATACCCGACTTGAAAAGTTCTTATCAGCTATCCAGAAAAGTTCTTGCATTTAAACCACATAATATTCCAACTCCCCAACCATGATTATCCATATAACATGCACCCTCATAATACACTATCATACTCTTAGTTCATTTAGCAATTCTATATCTAATTGCGTGCAAACCATAAATGAACAGAGAAGAGCCGTAGCCCATTTATACATTCCATATACACGTGATATGTACTCACATAAGAGCACCCAATTAATAAGCGTGTATCTAATGTATAAAACACTCTGCTGGATACCGTTACTGGTGTTCCGATCCTGGAAGCACCTCTCAAGCGCAACTCGATCTCGACTCTGGATCTGAGCGCCTGTCCATCCAGCTCTGGTACCTCAATCCTGGAAGTACTTCAATCAACAGCCCGAGCTCAACTCCAAAGCTGCTACTACACCTGTACCACCTGCCCCAACAGAGACAGCCCCCACACGGGGTGAGCATACCAATATCCCAATCCAATAACCACAAAAATACAATTCATAATTTACAACAATGTAAATACTATGAATACAAAATATACTCCCTGGATGGCATCATCCTCATCCGGGGTTTCCTGTACTGTCCCTGTTCTCAAAACACTGAAACCATCAAATTCCCAAATGCCAGTTAATCATTATATTGATTAACAATTCTACGAGCCATATACCAATGTCATAATCAATAACATCAAATCATTAAACAATGATTATAAACAATCCATGTTCCTCACTTATGGTTTCATATCTCCATTTCATTGCTCGCTCTACAATAGCGGCATTCCAATTCCACGCATGCTCGATGGCAGCGGCGTCATAATCGATGTTCGCTCACAGGCGACAACATCCCAATCATTGCTCGCTCAAAAGCGGCACCATGCAATTCTCAATGCATATATAGACATTTAAAGCAAGTACAATAGACCATGCATTTCAATCTCCGTTTATTGCTAATACCATGTGTCATGCATTTCCACACACATTCATTGCAATACACTGTACCAAGCACTCAACAATTGCAATTATATTAAAGGGCTATGCTCGTACGTCATACGTACCTTATAATTCCGTAGCTTGAGTCCAAACTTTGCTTGAGTTCCTTACCTCGAGGGATATGTGCTAAAACACATAAAAAACTCACAATCAAGTATAAGCATGCAACCACGTGTCCAAGCATGCTCAAGATTCCCAATCATATCGTCAATCCATGACGATTACCAAAATAGAAGCCCCCCAGCTAAGCATGCATAATACCCAAAATAACTCACTTTATAAGTTTAAAAGATAGCCAAGAATTCATCCGAGAATTCCATTTAATTTACTTGGTTCCAACCAACCATTTTAAAAAGTCTAGTATTCCCATTGGAATGAGAACATTGCCCCGGAAGCCGACCAATTAAGTCGAAATTCCAAAATCCCACGAAAAAAACAAGAAAACCACAAATCACATGCTGGCGATCGATCGCTATACCGGGCGATCGATCACTGGCCCCTTGGCGATCGATCGCTCGATATAGCGATCGATCGCCAGACCTTACTGGCGCGAGGCAATCGATCGTTCCAAAAGTGGCGATCGATCGCCACAAAGCTGAAAAGCCTACTGCCTGCATGCGATCGGTCGCCTGCTACGGGCGATCGATCGCCATGCCCTGCAACTCGAAACCCACCATTTTTAAAAGCTTGAAACCTCCCCAAAACATACCCCAACTCCTCCCAACTCAAAACCACAACAAAATAAAATCCAAGGACCTCCAAGAAGGGTGATAGACTTGAATTAAAACAAACCCAAAAGATTTCAAGATTTTCATCAAAATCACCCAACCCAAACCAACCTCAAAACTCAACCAAAATCAACAAAACTACTATCAAATCAAAGCTACAAGAGAGGAGGAAGAGATTACCAGCTTTTCTTCAAGAGATCCGGCCCCTAAATCATGTTCCCAACGATTTTGTTGAAAGGGGAAAGAGGGGAAGGGTTTGGGGTGAAGGTGGCGTGAGAGAGGGGGAGAAGATGAGAGAAATGGATTCCCAATGACTGAATCCCGAGTCCAACTGGTATATATAGCAAAAATGCTCCAAAATACCAATACCCCCACAAATACATCATGATTCATTAAAAATCATCTGTTTTCAAAAACTCTCTCTCCAACATCAATTCCCCAGACTGGCCCCAACATAAGGCACCCGGACACCAAGTCCCACTAAAAACCCAACTCATAGGTTTTTCACCAAAATGAGGATACAATCTCATCCTTTGGATCCAACGATCCCAAATGCCCGATTTAACAACCTCGGGAGATGCCAAACAGCAATTAATTCCTAATTACCACAATTAAAAATCCATCAAGGATTAATACCACACCGGGATTAACACCATAATCCCCGGACATCACAATGTACCTCTGCTCAAGTCGGATATTCGGTAGGTCACGATGGAGGGAGTCCAGGGTGACCGATGTCGGCACTGCAGCAGACGATGATGGTCCAGTAGAAAGGTTGCTGCCAAGTCGTGGTGGTGCCCTCCGTCAGCCTGTGGGTGGTGCTGGGTGAGCAACCACAATGGAAGCTTTAGGTGAAATCACCTCCTCGGCGGGGTACCAGACAACCTCTGCATAATTGCACAGTGATGTAATAGTGGAGGGGCAAGGCATGCCAGAAGTGGGAGGTCCACGAGTATTGTTCCGGATGGATGCCTCGACAATGCGTCTGAGATCAACAGTGAGTCCGGTAACTATAGCATAAACTAGAGTGGCTCGATCCTTCGTGACTTCAGTATGAGCATGACTCGAGCTTCTATAAATAAGAACCAAGCATTGGCCTCCTCCTTTAACTCAGATATCAATACAAGCTGTGGCTTTCCATTGGCTGCCAGTCGCCATTCAATGCCCTCAATACAGATGGTGTAAAAATTGCATCATAGTCAATGTGTGACTTACAATACACAGTATAGTCGTCATCCGTGATGTTGGGCATGTGGTATAAGGCATTGATGGCCATGGAATCGAAATGAACGGGTTGTCGTCGGACAGTGACTATGCTGATTTCAAGTTGGGTCAGTGTCCGTAGATTGGAGTAGAACTCCCTTACAAGAGGAACCACCACATCGCGTGGTTGACTAACAAACGTGAACCAGACTCTTCGTATTGCCTTCGTAATCACGACACAACCAGGACTACTGGTGTCCATTCCCCGCTCCCTAATGATATTTTTCCTTCGGTATACCTCATAAAAATCCGCAGCAACCTCGTTGCGAAATTTGAATGTATCAAAATTTGGGGAGGAGGAAGCTACCTGCTTTTGTTTCCTTTTTGGTGTCATACCTCAACACAATATCCACCACAATTCCCACAACAACAATATCCAATTGAAGTTAAATATTCCAATGCCACACAATCCAATTGTAAGCTACTATCCCAAACCACACTCTCCAAAAATAAGCTTTTCCACTTTCCCCCAAACTTATCAAGAACAACAATCCCAATTTCACCAAATCAAATTTTAAATTCTTATTTTTTTCACACCCCAAACACTAACTTAAGCACAAATTATAGCTCATGTAGAAACAAGCTAAAATACCTCAAAAATTCAAAGCTTGGAGACGTGGTAGTTCTTGGCTTTCCACGGCTTCCTATTGAAGTGTAGGTTGCTTCTCCCTTGACAATTCCTGTGAAAAATCGAATTTTGATGTTAGATTTGAGGATTATGTTCGAAAATTGGAAGAAAAGGGAAGAATTTGGGGAGTATTGGTGAAGAGGAGATGAAATTTGGGGAAAAGAGATGAGGGTTTCGAAATTGTAGTGTATGTAAAGTGTCGAATCTGATTTTAAAACGAAAACAAAAAAATTTTGCCTCGCGATCGATCGCCGATTTTGCCGATCGATCGCTGAAACCTTTTGATTTTTTTCTTTTTGTTACACCGCGATCGATCGCGACATTATGGCGACTGATCGCCAAAACCTACTGCCCGTCTCCGAATTTATTTATTTTTTTGAAATCACTTCTTCTCCCGGGATTTGTTATTCCACACCTACGTTGCAGAAATTAACAAAGAGTCAATCATAGGGACAACCAAAAAAAAAAAAAAAACTAACTATGATTTCAAAAACAAAGAAAAGGGAAAGGAATGTTCTTAATTTATAGTCACATGCTGGACTTTTCACCAATTACGCTTAGCAGTCAAAATGACCGTGGTGGGCGGACTGAAATCATGCCCATGATAGTGCTTCAGTCTGTCCATTAACTGTGAATGTTCCCTTAGTCGGATCGCTGATCTCGATGGCACCGGATGGGAATACTCTAGTTACCGTGAAAGGGTCATACCATCTAGATTTTAACTTACCTGGAAAGAGCCTCAATCTGAAGTTGCATAGCAGAGCCAAGTCTTCTTCTTGGAAATCTTACTGACTTAGCCGAGCGTCATGCCACTTTTTGGTCTTGTCTTTGTAGATCTTGGCATTCTCATAAGCTTGGTTCCTAAACTCTTCCATTTCGTTCAAGTGTAGAAGACGTTTATCACCTGCAACAGTTAAAAAAAATTTAGACTTTGATTGCCAAATATGCCTTATGTTCAAGTTCCCATGAAGATGACAGGCTTTTTCCAAAAACTAACCTATATGGTGTTGTACCAATAGGTGTTTTAAAATAAGTTCTATACGCCCATAAAGCATCATCTAACCTCAAAGATCAATCTTTTCGAGACACATTGACTGTTTTTTTCCAAAATTCATTTCACTTCTCTATTAGAAACTTCTACTTGTCCGCAAGTTTGTGGGTGGTAAGGTGTTACAACCTTGTGGGTGACATCATATTTGCTTAAAAGGTTTTCAAAATGTTTGTAGCAAAAATGTGACCCACCATCACTAATGATTGCTCGAGGGGTGCCAAATCGAGTAAAAATTTTCTTTTTCAAAAATTGGACCACCACTCTAGCATCATTAGTGCGTGAAGCTTCAGCCTCTACCCACTTCGACACATAATCAATAGCAACAAGTATACAACAATTTGAACACGAATTAGGAAATGGTCCCATAAAATATATGTCCCAAACATCAAACAATTCACATTCAAGAATACTGTTTAGGGGCATCTCATGCCTCCTAGAAATGTTACCCGTCCTATGACATTTATCAAATGCAGCAACATACCTGTACGCATCCTTAAATAATGTAGGCCAATAAAAGCCGGATTCCAGTACCTTCGCAACAGTTTTTGTTGGACCCATGTGTCCACCTACCTCGCGATCGTGACAATGGCTCAAGATGGATGCCATCTCCTCTTCTGGAACACACCTCCTGATCATATTATCTGCACAAACATTGAACAACAATGGCTCCTCCCACATGTAGTGTTTAACATCAGATAAGAATTTCTTCTTTTGATAAAAAGTCAATTGTGGGAGGACACCGCTAACCAGATAATTTGCCAAATCGGAATAAAAAGGTAATGCAAGAACTTGAAAAAGCTGTTCATCGGGAAATTTTTCGGTAATCTCTTCCACTCCAGTATCATTTTTTTCCAACCTCATTGTCAATCCTAGATAAATGATCTGCTACTACGTTCTCTACACCCTTCTTATCTTTAATTTCTAAGTCAAATTCTTGCAACAAAGAATCCATCGAATTAAACGTAGTTTAGCTTTTTTTAGCAAGAAGATATTTGTGCAGAGTGATCAGTGTGCACAATTACTTTTGATAGACAAAGATAGGAGTGAAACTTATCAAAAGCAAATACTACTGCTAGAAGTTCTTTCTCAGTGGTGGCATAATTTTTTTGTGCCTCATTTAAAGTTCTACTAGCATAGTAAATAGTATGAAATACATTATTCCTTCTTTTCCCCAGTACTGCTCCGACCGCGGTGTCGCTAGCGTCGCACATCAACTCTAATGGCAGGTCCCAGTCAGGTGCTATCAATACAGGTGTTGTTATCAATTTCTCCTTTATTGTCTCAAATGCCTGCAAACAATCAACATTAAAATCAAATGGTGCATCTTTAGTCAACAAGTGAGATAAGGGTTTTGAAATCTTAGAAAAGTCCTTAATAAATCTTCTATAGAATCCAGCGTGGCCTAGAAAACTGTGAACTCCCTTCACTGATACAGGTGGAGGTAGTTCTTGTATCACTTGTACCTTTGCTCGGTCCACTTCAATACCCTTTTGGGATATTTTGTGGCCCAAGACTATGCCTTCTTGTACCATGAAGTGACACTTCTCCCAGTTTAATACCAAGTTATTCTCTTCACATCTTGTCAACACCAAACCAAGATTATGCAGACAACAATCAAATGAATTTCCAAACACAGAGAAATCATCCATGAACACTTCTAGACAATTTTCTACCATATCATGGAATATAGACATCATGCATCTTTGGAACGTAGCGGGTCCATTACATAACCCAAATGGCATTCTTCTAAATGCAAATGTACCATAAGGACAAGTGAATGTGGTCTTCTCTTGGTCCTCAGGTGCAATTGCTATCTGATTATATCCCGAATAACCATCTAGGAAGCAATAAAAATCATATCCAGCTAGTCTCTCTATTATTTGATCAATGAAGGGGAGGGGAAAGTGGTCCTTACGTGTAGCTTCATTATGTTTTCTATAGTCAATACAGACCCTCCAACCAGTGACCGTTCTAGTAGGTATTAATTCATTATTTTCATTGATAGTAACAGTCATACCTCCTTTCTTTGGTACACATTGCACCGGACTTACCCATGCACTATCTAAGATAGGATAGATAATACCTGCGTCGAGTAGCTTAATCACTTCCGCCTTGACTACTTTTTGCATTTTTGGATTCAAACGGCGTTGTGGTTGTACCAACGGCTTGTAAGTGTCCTCCACCAAAATTTTATGCATGCACATCGATGGACTTATTCCTTTTATGTCCGCCACTTTCCATCCCAAGGCTTGCTTGTGCTCCCTCAAAATCCTAAGAAGCTTCTCCTTGTCAATACCTGTCAGAGATGAAGACACAATTACTGGTAAAGAATTAATTACCCAAATAACATACTTGAGGTGAGTTGGTAGGGTCTTGAGTTCAAGAGTGGGTGGTTCTTCAATTGAAGGCTTTTGTAGCTTGATGTCACTTTGCCCCAACTCTCCAAGCTTATTCCTTGTATAACTTGTGTGAGGAGGGTTAGCATTCAACTGAGCTACTATCTCCTTCAACTCGTCACTGTCATTCAGTCATCCATATCATCGACCAAGCATGCTTCTAAACCGTCCTTTATGGATCCCTGAAACATACTAGAAGACAACATATCAACTATATCTACCCTGAAACACATATGCTCATCATGTGGATGTTTTATAACTTTAAAAACATTAAAAGTAACTTGATCCTCTACTACGCGGAGGATCAATTTCCCTTGATGAACGTCGATCAATGCCTTCCCAGTAGCTAAAAATGGTCGCCCCAATATCAATGGTGTGTCCAAATCTTCTTTTATGTCCAAAACCAGGAAATCTACCGAAAAAATGGATTTGTCAACCTTTACTAGAACATCTTTGATGATTCCTCTCGGTAATGTAGTGGAACTATCCGCCAGCTGTAGTGAGACCGTGGTTGGTTTTGGCTCTCCAAGCCCCAACTTCCTGAAAAATCGACAAAGGCATAAGATTAATACTTGCACCTAAATCACATAATTTGCAAAAGAAATAGACCCAATTGTGCAAGGTATAGAAAAACTCCCTGGATCTTTTAACTTTGGAGGTAATTTGTTTTGCACAACTGCAGAACACTCATCAGTCAACTTTATTGTCTCATGCTCACCCAACTTCCTATTATTCGAAAGAATATCCTTCAAAAACTTAGCATAACTAAGCATTTGAAGTAAGGCATCAGCAAATGGAATATTTAAATGTAATTTCTAAAGATCTCTAAGAACTTAGCGAAACTAGCATCTACCTTAGCCCTTTTTAATGCAGCAGGAAATGGGAGAGGGATTTGTACCTGCTTGGGTGGTGTGATAGGTGAAGTAGTAGTAGTAGACTTACCTTTGTCACGTGGTTGGTCCTTATCGTCGATTCCATCAACATTGTGTTCCTCCTCGGTGTTTTCAGTTTGCAGACCAATTTCTTTTCCGCTTCTCAGCAAAACTGCATTTGCTTGCTCCTTTGGATTCTTTTCCGTATCACTAGGCAAGGTTCCTTGCATTCTTCCAGACAGAATGTTCACCAACTGTCCCACTTGAGTTTCCAAGTTCTTTATTGAAGCATCCTGATTCTGCATTCTATTCTCCGTTGATGTAATGAACTTGGTCAACAACTCTTCCATACTTGGCTTTGGTGGATGACCCGGTGGAGGTTGTGGATTCAAAACATTCTTTTGGTTGGACCAAGAGAAGTTTGGATGATTCCTCCACGGTTGGTTATAGTTGTTGGAGTAAGAGTTACCCTTTTATGGCCTGTTTCCAACAAAATTAGCATTTTCAGTAGATTGTACAAAAGGATAACCTACCTGGCATTCCGTGCTCGGATGGTTGCCTCCACATAAATCACATATGACCACTTGAGCTTGCATCGCTGTCATGCTCAAGCTATACATTTTTCTTATTCAACGCCTCCAACTGAGCTTGTATCGATGTCACCTCATCAACTTGATGCACCCCAATCGGTCTCTTGGGCACATTCCTCTCGGATTGCCACTGGTAACTGTTGGACGCCATCTCTTCCAAAAGTGTGTAAGCTTCCTCGGGCGTCTTTCTCATTATGGTTCCTCCTACTGCTGCATCAATCATGGATCTATTAGCAGAAAATAAACCATTGTAAAATGTTTGTACCTGAAGCCAAATCGGAAGGCCATGATGTGGGCATCTTCGAAGTAGATCCTTGAAGCGCTCCCAAGCTTCATACAATGTCTCCGGATCATGTTGCACGAATGTGGTGATATCATTGCGCATCTTAGCTGTCTTGGAAGGGGGAAAGTATTTTGATAAGAAGGCTTGAGCCATCCCCTGCCAAGTAGTGATCGACCTTGCTGGCAATGAATTCAACCAGCTCTTAGCTTTATCATTTAAAGAAAAGGGAAAGAGTCGTAACCTGATGGTGTCGTCAGTGACGCCATTGTGCTTGAACGTGTCGCATATCTCCAAAAAGTTGGAGATATGATCATTAGGATCATCAGTAAGCGATCCTCCAAATTGCACAGAATGTTGAATCATCTGAATTATGGCAGGCTTGATCTCGAAGTTATTAGCTTGAATCCTTGGTCTAGTGATGTTAGACATGGTGCCTTGAAAAGTTGCTTGTGCATAGTCCATCACGGATCTTGTAATTGGCACTTCCTCGTTGTGTTGTTCACCATTCCCTCTTCGATTATTCTCAGCCATCTCTCGAGTTTCTTTCCGAAGTCTACGGCAAGTTCGTTCAAACTCTAAGTCAAGTGGCTCTAGTGTAGGTTTGTCACTTCGTAGCATGCACTACAAGGACAACTATCTGCAAAAATCAAAACAACGAAGGAACTGCAGTAGTGAAATCGTATAAACCGTAATAAAAGTAACAATAATAAAATATATATATATATATATTTATAGATATGGCTAAATTATAGTCAACTAATCTCCTATGATATTACTTAAACTAGTGCCTGCCAACGGCGCCAAAAACTTGATCGCTTTTATTTTAAACAATTAATTCCGGTGTAGCGATTATATACAACAAGTGTATGGTGTCAAGTTTTAGTATAGATTATAAAAGTACGAGTGTCGAACCCACGAGGACTAGTAGTAGCATACTATATTTAACCTACGAAATTGTTTTGAAAGATTAACTATTGCAAACCCAGAAATTTCGCCAATCCCAACAAACAAGCAACGAAGAGATACGGAAATCAATAGAGACAAATATCAAGACTTCGGTTCACCCATGTAATCCCCCACAATTCTCCTTTTAGTTACGACTTTAAGTTCTACGTTCTAAGGTGACGAGTTATTCGAGTTTATCCAATATACTATGGTCAAGTTATATTGAACCTAATATTGAATTGTAACAAGTCAATGGTCATGTACTCATTTAACATTCAACATTGCATACGCTCTATGAAAACTTCTAACTTTTGATCTTGGTAGATCTATGGCTATCACAGTGTGCCAGATTTCACGTGATCAGTTCACTCTAAAGCCCACGGTATGAATTATCGTGTCAAATTATAATATCGTATGGTCAAGTCAATTATAATTACTAACATCAATTCAAAGGTAGCTAATCCTTGAAAAACATTAAAAACATAATCATACTCAAAGAATTGTAGAAAAATCAATCAAAAACTCAAACTTAAATCATGGGTTAATACAAAGGATCCCCTAATCTTTATAGAGAACTTAGCCCACTACCATCATCAAATAATAATGCAAAAATATGTCTTTCAACAATATCAACATCAAAATCTGAAATTCATAAGTAAATAAGTTCAGAAATACTAATAAACTCGGGTGTCACTCCGTGCGTCGCTCCGTAATTCCGTCTCTTGCGTTGTTCTTCCTTCTTGAATGAATTGTGGTATTTTTGGTGTGACTGGAAGATGAGAGAACTGCTCTTAGGTCTGATAAAAGAGGTGCAAAAGTCCTCCTTTTCGTGCATTAGGTCTGCTATATATAAGGAAGGGGGTGTATGGAGGAGTCCATCTTAAACCAAACTCAAAAAGTATTTTTTTTTCCAGAAAACTCTTATCCGCAATCGATCTTCATTAACTCCCGATCAATCGCCGAACCATACTGGACGTTGGCCACCAAAATGTACATATCCGCGATCGATCGCACATCCTTACCGATTGATTGCGAAATATTTCTGGACGCTGGCGATCGATCGTGGCTAGTTGCCGATCGATCGCCAATATAATCTGCTTGGTTCCTCGATTTACAGCTCCGCGATCCATCGCTGTGATTATGAAGATCGATCGCCGAGCTGTATAACTTCAATCTTTGAGATTCCGGTCCATCTTTCAATGTCTTCGCTCGGTTTGGTCCTTTTTCAACATTTTTAGCTCGTTTCCTCCACCTTTATTCCCTTGGACCTAGATTCCTGAAATACACAAATATATACCAAAAAACGTAAAATCGTCCAGGAATCAACACGAAAATCCATATAAAATCATAGCAAAATAAGTGTAAAATTCACACTTATCAGTTCTATCAGATTAAAATGGAGGAAGCTAGCAAAAAGTTTACAACATTCTTCACACCACAAGGACACTATATCTAGAATGTTATGCCAATGTGATTGGCAAATGCTCCCTAGATATATATAAAAAAAGATGGATAATCTTTTCAAGGATTACTTCAACTTCATGTTCGTGTATATTGACGACATCCTCATTGCGTCAAGAAATATGAAATTACATCTTAAACATTTGGAAATCTTTTCAGATGTTTGTTACAAGGAAGTATTAGTGCTATCTGAAAGGAAGGCAGTAAATGCCACAACACAGATCGAGTTCCTTGGAATTGAGATCGATAAATCTGGAATCATCTTGCAGAATCATACTGTTGAGAAAGTGCAAGGGTATTCGGATGACTTCAAGGATTTAAAGCAACTTCTGAGTTTTCTGGGAGTTGTTAACTTTGTTGGGATGTTCATCAACAACCTAGCAAGCCACATGAAGGTGTTCAGTCCACTACTCAAAAAAGATGTTAAGTTCGAGTGGAATGAAGATTACAGACAAGTTGTCAAACAACTTAAAGAAGTTTGCAGGCAACTACCAAAGCTGGCAATTCCAAACGACGAAGATGAACTTGTACTATACACAGATGCCAGTGATCATTGGTGGGCTGCAGTTCTTATGAAGGCAACACCAGATGGAGAAGTGACATGCAGATATTGCAGCAGTCTATTTGACAACAACGAAGTTATCAGATGACACATCAACTAAAAGGAATTCTTTGCAGTTCGAAAGGTATTTAAAAAATGGCCACTATTTTTACTTGCAAAGAAATTTATCTTGAAAATAGATAATACTAGTATTAAGTCTTTTCTGAAAAATAAAATTGAATCAAAATCAGAAAGGATGGACTTTTAAGCTGGCAAGCTGAATACCAGTAGTATGATTATGATATTGTCATTGTGAAATCTGATAAAAATATTCTTGCAGATTTCTTAACACGAAATGGAGGAACACATTGCTAGCAATACCCTCAAACGAGTGAGGCATCTCAGGGAAAACCTGGAGATCATGGAACAAGATTTTGGGACTCTTTGTCTCAATGCTGAGGTCGCGTGACGACTATAACATGCAGACCGGGACCTAGTTTCCGGTCATATTCGAGTTTGCCTTCAGGCCTAAGAACGCTTGCCACATCTCCAATGGTGCAAAAACGAGTGTTTGGAGAACGGGGCTCGTCTGACCCGGAGGCAAGGGATTCACATACCCCTATCACAGGTGCTGCGGATGATGCATTCATTGAGGATGTAAAAGTTGTAGCTAATGTTGAGGGTCAGGTGTCACCACAATCTGACTCTTCAAGTCAACCCAGTACCTCTGGGGTAAAAATGGAGAGTTGAACCGGCCACAGACAGACACTTCTAGGGTTCAAATTAACGAGGATTTAGTTTATTTCCTATGCAAGATTACCAGCGTACTTGGGAGAAACTATGGGGTATCAACCCATGAAAAATAATTGTTGATATATCCGGAATATACCTAAGGGTTTGGATGAAACCAGACAATCATTAAATTGGGGATAATACATGATATGGTCCCTCTTGTTTACACTAATTCTCGATTTAATCCTTATTGTTTGCACTGACCCGATTTAGTCACTTTAGTTTTCTAATTTGTCCAAAATCAGTCATAAACGTTAAATTCACCGTTAAAAATAATAGAAATGGACTGAATTGAGTCACTTAAAACTTCAGAAACTGAATCGAGAATTGACGCAAACATTAGGGACTGATTCAGGCAATTTAAAAAGATTGGGTGACTTAATTCTTTAATTTTTTTTTTTGATAATCAATTCTTTAAAATTTTAATTATTATAGTAATTAATATGGTTACTTATAATTTTGGTAATTTTTTGTAAATTTTTTTGATTTAAATAATGATATGATATATTAAATTCTACATAAAACTATTTTTTCACTCAAACAAAACAAAAGAAAAATCAAAACATATTGATATACAAAATATATTTGGATGGCTAGTTTACTTATTAAACAAGATATATTTTCGATTTCATTAAATTATATATGTCAGATGTGTCATCAATTTATAAAACAATTATTTTATTTTTGATAAATTAAATCATTTTTTGATAAATTAAATTGCTTGGATAACTAATTTTAAGGTACTAATATTTTTTTTGTATAACTGATATAATTGCCCATAAATTAGAATTTATTATCGGTAAAGTAAATAGAAATCAGACGTTAGAAGCTAAAAACGCATTCAGTGAGTAACAACTCAAGAATGAAATTAAAGTAGCTAGTGAAATTTGTTAACTAAACATATAAAATATATATTCGAAGATATTCCAGGTAAATGTAGCCAAAAACAATTGAAATTTTACGAAAAATTTAATTATAAAAAAAAATTAATTCAATATCGAATTACTCTAATCAGTCCCTAATGTTTGCGTCAATTCCCGATTCAGTCTCCAAAGTTTTAAGTTACCCGATTATGTCCATTTCCGTTAGTTTTAACGGCGTATTTAACGTTTAGGACTGATTTGAGACAAATTAGAAAACTATATGAACTAAATCGGATCAGTGTAAATAATAGGGACTAAATCGAGAATGAGTACAAACAGAAGGGACCATATCATATATTATCCCCCGTTTTAACAATTATGTTGGGGAGCGTTTGGTCTGTTTTTGGAACATATTGATGTTTTCGATGTATTAATGTGTGACATTGTTTAGTGTCCTTTTATTAATTGTGTGATTCAGCTTTGTGCTTGAAATTGGATCTATTTTAGGAGTTAACGACATGATTTTAGGTTGAATTACTTTTCTAAATTGAATTAATTTCAAAATAAACTGGTGTTAATTTCAACTGAGGCAAGTGTCATAACTACGTTAGTTTCAGCTTTTGGTGTTACAGCATGATGAGATATTGACGAGTTCTGTTTCATATAACAAATGTGTCAATTTTCTTTGCTTGTGAATTCCTCAAACTTTTGTTGGATTTGCCAACTTTTTTTTTTAATAGAAAAGGGAATCAGTAAGAAGGAGCAACTATAGCCACACAAAAAACTATATGAAGAATGTGTAAATGTAGCAGAAGCCCATTGTGGTCCTGAATCCTGTGTCAATGGTCTCTGTGATTTCTGATTGTGCTATTGTAGCAGATTGCTCTTTCTCTTCAATCCCACTACCATTTATGTTTGATGTCCTCCGAGCAAGTTTTTTCTCTGAATTTGATCCAGATTTTGACTCTTGTATGCCTAATGATTGAAGGAAATTACTTAGCTATCTCGCAAGTTTATTCTTTGCTATTAGAAATTTCCATATTTCGAAATGGTTTGGACTTGAACACATTGTCTGGGGAGACTGGCAGGATTGTATATTCAAGTTTAAGGTGAAATGCACTAGACATTTTTTTTTTGGTTAAAGAACCACACTTTGGATTTGGTGCAATCTTTCGATGCATCCCATAAAATTTTGATTATTTGCTAAGTCTGAATAATGTTTATTTTGGCAAATCTGATAGGCGGCATAATATGTGATGTTCTTGGTTAATATATAGTATGGATAAATAGTGATCATGTAACTAATTTTCTGAAAATGATGCGCTTTACACAGCTTGTTCTGCATTTGAACAACTGTTATATTCCTATCTTCATGCCCGTCTCTAGTTTCAACTGGAACTTTGGTTATGCTTCCGAGGGTATGCAAAAACATAGATCTAGCTTCAATTGATTGAGAAACAAGTGGATGCCTTGAAGTATCGGATTGGCTTGGGCAGGGGAGAATTCAGGAATTTTATTGAGAGGGGGCAAAAATTAATTATATAAAAATTAAACCGAAAGTTCATGTTAAACATCGAGTTTTAAGCCTGTAGATAAAAATCATTAATTACAATGCGATTATTTTAAGAAAAAGATTTGTTTGATTCAAGAAATAATACATTTACCTAGTTTAATTGTAATAATATAATTATTATAATGCTTGATTCATTGATATTCAAGGAAGGGACTTGCTCGATTTTAAGAAAGGCGAAAGTATATTTTCTAGATATAAGGGACTCATTCTTTTTTGGGACGGAGTTATAAGAATGCAGGTGGAGGCAAGTACTTTGTGGTAGTTTTTGTGGTTAAATTTTTTGATAATTTATTAAAATTTTATATTTATCCATTACTATTAAATGTTATTTTCGATTTTTCATATTAAAATTCATTTGCTTTGCAAAATATCTATATTTAAAAAAGGAGGAAAAGGAAAATAATGGGATAAAAAAAAGGAGGGAATGATCTAGCCCAGTTTGGAACTTGGGCCTATGGATTCATACTTCAATGTCTTCACCAACTTGCCATCGCGCTCTCTGTTAAAGTAGCTTAGTAAAACAATGTATAATAGGATTTTTTTAGGGGGGGCAGCTGCCCCCTCTCAGCTTCACATAGATTTGTCCTTGGGCTTGGGTCTGTCAATAGATGGTTGCGGTGAGTCTGCCGATTTGATATCTGTGACCGAAGTACATGTAAAAGCTTGCATTTATGAAGCAATATGGTTTTGATTCTAAGATTATGAATAACCCTTTCTGTATATTCTTAGCAAAATATGAGCAGAGGTTTGCAGCTAATGAAAAAATATGTCTTAAAGATTACACAAGAATTTAATGAACGATTTTTTTTTTTATAAATTTTTTACCTGTGTGGAAGTTCATAATCTCATGCAATTTGAAGAACTACTTGATAACAGCAGCTTGATATGTAAGGTCCTTAAAATTTCGGGATTTCATCCTCTTATTTTCCTCCTGCAAATACAATTTACTTGTACGTTTGTTTTTAAAAAAATACTTATGTCTCAATGTTTTGCTTTTACCTCACCAGGTGTACGATGTGTCTTCATTTTTAGAAGAACACCCTGGTAGAGAATATGTTTTGCTCGAGGTGACAGGTATGAGATCATCACTTGTTTCAGGGTTTTTTAATTAATTGATCCGAAAAACAAAGATATATTTATCAAAATAATCTAATTTTTTTTTACCAAAGTAACCGAATGAAATTGTAGGGTCTTTCTACCTTGACATCGTCTTAATCACCTATTAGGGACTAAACATGCATTTATTACATCTTAGGGTTTCAGTTGTAGCTTAGAGCTAGTAAAATTATGGGCCGAGAATGAAATTTTAAAGGCTAAATATTACATTCACAAAATGAATGTTAAGGCGATAGAATTATTCTACTCCTAGAGTAGATACTATCCAAAAGTTCTTGCATCCTAACTTCTTCCATGCTTCTCAAAGCTCACTGCCTCAACCCGGCCCATAGTCCATTAGTCCAAAGGTGTACCTACAGGAACAACCCATCATGAGCATATACTTCGTTACTTAATAATCATAAGGAAATGGCATATAAATAAATGCATGAAAGTAATTGATAACATATACTTCCTGGTTAATCGTATTAACCCTCTTTGGTTGTCCCTGTTTCATAGTCATGCATAAAATCATTAGTTCTTGCCATAAATGATTAAACATCATACTTCACATATATGCTCACAACAAACTATGTTAATTAGAAATGGGATTGTCCGGGTTCCATTATGACAGCGGTATAATTGGCCCCCCTCGCTCTACATAACACATCATATGATACCCATCGCTACGCCTTGATAGCGGATGTATCTCTTCGTTCAGCGGATGATACCCCTCGCTACGCCTTGATAGCGGATGTACCCCCTCGCTTAGCGGATGATACCCATCGCTACACCTTGATAGCGGATGTACCCCATCGCTCAGCGGATGATACCCATCGCTACACCTTGATAGCGGATGTACCCCATCGCTCAGCGGATGATACCCATCGCTACACCTTGATAGCGGATGTACCACATCGCTCATTTATGTGAGCGGCAAGACCTTCCTCGCTTGCGCATAATAACCACCGGACATTCAACCATTCTTAAGAACATAGTTTCATATTCATCATAAACATCATAACATCTTATAAACATCATCATCTTGTAAACATCATTATCATATAAGCATTATCATCTTATAGACGTCATCGTCTCATCATAATCGTTATAGTAACATCATATCATCATCATTTATCATAACATCATCATAAGCATCTTGTCATCTTTATTCATCATAAAATCATCGTAAATATCTTATCATCTTGATTCATTATCAAATCATCTTCATCGTGAACTTACTTATCATAACATCATCTTAAACGTCTTATCATCTTGATTCATTGTCAAATCATCTTCATCGTGAACTTACTTATCATAACATCATCTTAAACATCTTATCATCTTCATGCTTATACACATCATCGTGGCATAGTCTCTTATCATGTGGGCATCTTACCCTGTGGCATCTTACCACATCATAAACATCGTATTGCATCATCATAACTTACTTATCAAAACATCATCATCATGACATCATCATTATAAACTTATTCATCATAATCATCATCGTAAGCATCATCATCATAAACTTATTTATCATAATTATCATCGTAAGCATCATCATCATAAACATCATCATCATAAACTTATGCAATCAATACATAGTCATAGTTAGGAGGGTGTTACCGTCCGATGCCCGTACGCTTCGTACGTACCTTAATTCCAAAAGTGGAGAAATTGAAGAACTCTATCTTCTTGATGTTGTTGGCACCTGGGATGGTTCCACACAACCATACAAATCGATAATAGAAGCTAAACAATAGCCAAATACCAAAAATTCAACAAAAATCATCATTTTCCAACTTTTGAGCAGTGGCGATCGATCGCTCAAAACATGGCGATCGATCGCCAGATTTTTCACATAGCGGCGATCGATCGCTTAAAATGAGGCGATCGATCGCCTTGATGCTTATTTCGCTACTGGACGTTGGCGATCGATCGCGCCATTTGAGGCGATCGATCGCCTAACCTTATTTTCGCGCACTGTCCCTCGGCGATCGATCGCTGCATTTGTGGCGATCGATCGCCACTACCAGTGGTCGCGATTTCACCATTTTCATGTGCATTTTCCAAGCTTATCTTCATACCTTTCAAAACCAAACTTCCCAACAATAACAATAACATCATAACCCACCAAAACCCACATAAAACACTTCAAAATCATACCCCAAACATATATAACACATACCCCAAACAACCCACATAAATCACTTCAAAATCATCCCATTTCAAATCCAAACTTCATAAAAACTTTAGGAAGGGTTCCATACCTCTTGAAGACTCCAAATCTTAACAAAGATCACACAAACACAAGTTTTGTGGAGTTTCCTCCTTCCTCCTTTGAGGGATTTCGAAAATGGGGTGAGGTTAGGGCTTTGGGAGAGAATTGGGGGTTTTTGAGTGGTGGGGAAGAAGTTAAGGGAAAATGGGATAAAAGGGAAATATAGTGGCGTTATTAAAATTGTACCCGAAATTAACATGATGTATAAAATACCCCAACATGGTATTTTAAAAGCATTTACAAAGATGCATTAAACTTCCACTAAATCATGTTTTCCTCATAATTCCCAATCAATACAATTAAATCATGTTAACCCCATTTCCTATCATGCATAACATGCACCTTGAAACGTAACTCCCCTCCCGGGTCATACCTATCCTGTGACTAAGCATTTCATCATGATAATTAAGTTCAACACGTAAATCAATTATCCACATAATTAATCATATAAACATAATTAATGCCTTAATTGCAATTAATCATTTCGGGGCGTCACAGAAATGGTGGCGACTTCACTATAAAAATTGTTTTTTTTATTAACGTCGTCATCTTCAATATAAATCTTTTATAGATGGTGACTTCCATATATATATATATATATATATATATATATATATATATATATAAGTTTTCATTTGAGATGACGATTTCTATTTATGACGACTTCTATATATGTTAAGTAAATAAAATATATTCTACTATAAGTATATGTTTATGTCATAGAATATAAAACAAATTAATTTATATAGTATTTGGTAACTTATGGAAGTATTGGATATGATTGATAATCTATTATATTTAGAATATATCTCGATTATTTCAAATAGAAAGGAAGACAGAGAATAAAATATCAAAAATATTAGGATGAAGCATCACTTGATTCAATAAAATAGTAACATTTTAAATTTATAAAATAGTACCATTTTTAATTATTACAAAAATTAAAGATGATTTGTATTTAACAAAAATGGATTATAAATAACACTCACCGGTTAAAATTTATAGATAAATTTAGAACAACTCCTGAATGTACCATTCTGTTTATTTCGATTCATGTATTATTTAAGTCAAGATTCATTAACTAATCCTTTAAATTAGTAATCAATTTGTAATAATTAGACCAAATTTGAATGCAACGGCAATATGTTATTTTTGTTTCAGGTTTTGAAACTTAAATCATAGGGATCAACAAAACATTACCCCATGTTCCAGAAACTCAAAAAATGGGGGTTCAAATCCCATTTTAGTGTTATCAAATTGTGCCATGGATTGCAAATTTGTGCTTCGAACCAATTTGATCCATGACTTGATCTTTTTACGAATAGAGTAGCCAGGTTGGGTGAGTTTAAATTTTTGAAGGAAAATTACGGATGTATTCAATGTAGAATAACTTTGTTACGATTTTTGATTTATCTCTATTTGAATAATAACGGTTGTATCTCCTATAGAATAGTTGCATTAAAAATTCCATTGTTGTCTACATAACATAGAACATAGGGTTTATTGGGTAATCATATTATTTTTTAAGAAAATATATTTCATCTTTAATTAAAAGCATTAACTTTTTTCTTTAATAATCATACGGATAATATATATTTCCCTAGAGGTTTGTAAAGTTTCTGATTTATTTGAATCAGTACAACAATTAGTTTACTCTATTGTGAAACCCCATCAGCGACAGTGTAGCCTCCGCCGGTGACAATTTTGCCACCGTGCTCACTCACGACCCCCATTGATTCTCTATTTTCTTCGCCAAGAATGAATCAGGGAGTGCAGAAGAACACCCTATACGTGGGTGGTTTAGCGGATGAAGTGAACGAAAGCATTCATTCCATTCGGCGACATTAAGGATGTGAAGACCCCTCTGGACCTGGCCACACATAAGCACCGCTCTTTCGGATTCGTTACGTTTCTGGAGAGAGAAGACGCCGTCGCTGCCATGGACAACGTGGACGGCGCCGAGCTGTACGGTCGCGTGCTCACCGTTAATTACGCACTTCCGGAGAAAATCAAGGGCGTTTAACAGGGATGGGCAGCTCAACCTAGTAAAACCTTGCGTCTTTTTGTTCGCTTTGTATACTTATATAATTGAGAAAATTATGAAGAATCGGTTGGACGTTGCTTACTTAATTTTGAAATTATCTGTTTTCCAGCTGATTTTTTAATTAGGTTTCTGTTTGTGATGTGTATGCTAATCTGATACACTTTGTGATGGTTAAATTTGTGTGTTATTTTTAACATACCTCGTTTGTCATCATCTAATCTAGCCGATTGAATCATCCTTATTTGGTATATGAGTTTTTACTAAAACCCAAATGTTTTACATTGCCTTTCATGACTGTGTTAGTTGAATTTAGTTTTTGTAACTTGTTAGAAATTGTAAGCTAGTTTTGAGTTAAATTCTGACTTTTACATTGGTTAAAACGTTCAGTTTGGGCGGATGCTGACACATGGTTCGAAAGACAGCAACAAGAACAGGAAATGCTGCGGCTTCAAAAGAAGCAGCGGGCCGCAATGAAGGAAACAGAAGGGTTGCACAGAAAATGACTAACGAGAAGGTGAGAAAGATGAAGCTGATCCGATGGCAAAAGCTGAAGCCGAGGTGTTGAAACAGAACGCTGCTGCGTAGGTCCGAGTTAAGTTAGCACACAGCAGGTTGCAAAAGTTCATTTCTTGGATGCTAGTTTCCAGGTTTATTTAAAGTTATGGCATCAAACACAATGTAGCAAATTTGGTTACCTGATATATTTTGTAAGTTTTGAGGCATGTGTTTTGATTGATCATGATCCTAAAATAACAGCCGAGGTAAACATTGAGGCAAAACATATGATAAATGTTTTCATCAAATTCATATCTATTCGTACTGCTTCTAGTTGTGACAATCGTGCAGCCTCGGCTATATTCACACCTGTGAAAACCACACCCACATTGGAGGCAGGGTTTGTAACAGGTAAGTAAAAGTGATTCTCTCAGGTGAATCTGTGATACAAGTCACCCATTCTTCTTCCAAATTGAGTGCGGAGTGATTCGGGAATAAGATTACTGGTACTGAATCATTGATGAAATGAACGTGACTATGAACGATCGGTACATGGAACTGAGCGAAGGCTGTGTCGAAATATCACCCGATCAACCTACTAGAAGACGAATTGATGCAACATATCGGCCAGTAACATGCAGAAATTATACCATACCCTGGACAGAAGATTATCCCTCACTTGCTTACAGGTTCTATCAGCATGATTTTTGGCAATCGCACATTCATCAGCGAAATATATATATATATATATATATACCATTTGGCCCAGTCGACTATCCTCTTGTACAGGGCTCTCACAGTTTTCTAATCAATACCAGAATTCATCCATACTCAAATTCTGTGCTACAAAAAGGAATCTAAAACCAGCATTGGACAAACAGGTTGAAAGGATTCGGGAGCGATTGGGTGAGGAAAATTTTACAATTTTAGATAAGGACATATGGAATATGGCGACACACTTCTCAGAAGTGTTTATATGTTTTTAAGACAAAAAAAGTATATTTTGAGTGTTTGATTTCTTGCTTTTGTTATTGCTTCTCTAAAATAAAGCAAGTAAAATCAGAAGTAGAGAAGCAAGTCATTGAATGATTTTTGACTGCTTTAATTTATGTGATGGTAATTTTCAGTAAATTATTTTTTTAATAGCAAACACTCAATATTTTTACTTAAAACAATTTTTTTTCTTCAGTTTTTAGTAAAAACAGCATAGAAGTGCTTATCATTTAAATAAACAATTGCAATTATACCTTATGTATCACACGTTGAAGCCAAGCTGGAGGACATTGGATGTAAAACGGTAGAAGTTACTGATGGCGGAGGCAAGAAGCTCATGTTTTAAGTGCACCAGTCAATAGCTTGTCTAGCAATTTTTGGCTTTAAGATAAATTTCTCTCGTGTTGCAGAATCTAGTAAAGTCTTAGTATGCTCTGTGGTTGCAGTTGTGACTGAGCTTCCACATCAGAAAAGATTTTATTTGGTGTCTTTCTTGTAAGGGGAGAGGTGTGAGTTACAAAGAGTGGCCAGTGGGAAAGCTTTGTTGGTGTGTTTGGCATGAGAAGAAAAAATCATGTGGTTATAATAATTTTCATATTGTGTATTTTCTTCTCTGATCCTGATGATTTTTCTCCTGATTTGGGAGTTTTCCACGTTAAATTCTTGTGTCATTATTTCTCACTTTACTTGCTTTTCCCATAAAAGTGCAGATTCTGGGAGTGAATTTGGATAGTCAAATACCCAACAAGTTGCATCAGAGCCTGAGTTCATTTGTTGCGGTGGAACCTTGGTGTCGTAGGCTAATACGTATTGACTAAGGAGGTTCTGTCTAGGAACATTGATATTTAAGTCGGACCGGTGTGACCCCACCAATTTTCTCGGGAATCTTGAAGTTTTGTTTTGGAAAGATCGAGATCTTCTCTTTCGTGGGAGCTTACTTAGTATGTACTGTTCAGGTCTACAATAAAATTCATCAAAGTATCACAAGGCAATGCCGGGAAGCATAATTTCAAATGCAGTCAGATTTGATGTGGAGCAATTTGATGAGAAAATCAAATTTGGCTTGTGGCAAGTACAAGTCAATGATGTGCTGATTCAATCTGGTTTACACAATGCGTTGAAGGGTAGAGCAATCAATGAAAGTAGCAGTGATACTGGTGGAGCGACTAGTGCAACAGACAAAGCTGGAATGAGCAATGAAGATTGGGAGGATCTGGATTTGAGAGCAGCAAAGTGCAATCCGTATGTGCCTAGCCAAAAATGTTCTTGCAAATGTGCATGGAATGTCTACGGCTAAGGAACTCTGGGAAAAACTCGAAGAGCTGTATCAGACAAAAGACGTCTCAAATCGGGTGTATCTGAAAGAGCAATTTCATACATTGCGAATGAATGAAGGTACTACTATTTTAGATCATTTAAGTGTTCTCAATGTCATTGTTATAGAGCTTGAATATATTGGAGTTAGAATTGATGATGAGGAAGGCATTGAGACTCATATGGTCTCTTACACGTTCATATGAGCACATGAAGCCGATCTTGATTCATGGGAAGGAGAAATTCATTTTCTCAGAGGTTACTAGTAAGCTTCTTTTTGAATATAGGAGACTTGGCAGGAGTAACAGTACACAAGTTTTGCAATGGTAGCTCGTGATTGGAAGAAGAAAAAATATGTACAGAAAGTTTGTTGGGATGTGGACAATCTGGCCACATCAAGAAAAATTGTCCAAGAGCTGGAGCGGGTTTGGCAAATTGCTCCGTATCAGCAAGTGGAGATGCTGATAATGAGCTAACATTGTCTCCTTTTTGATGTCCTATGAAAAAGGACATGCACATCCTAATGGCATGCCGCTGTCTCTAAGTTGCCATGATAGAGGATGTGTAATGTTAGCGAGTCCACAATTTTGCACATGTCATTGGTTTGGCATTGATGCAGGGTGTGGTGGAAATCATGTCGACGACTGATTAACTTCCAAGAGAGCCAGAATGTGGGAGTTGCACCATAATGTTTCTGCAAGGTTTTTTTTTCGACATGAGCTGAATTGAAATGCTTGGAATGATTCAGTTTTGAGTGGGACATGCTTTTATTGTGGAGCATGATACTTCTCTACATTAAGAATTATGATTATCTTGCAGTGTTAGTAGCAGCAGTGTTAGTAGCAGTAGCTATGAAAATCTTCATCAAGGTTGAGTGTTGTGGGACGACAAAGTCACAAGGTGGAGATTAATGGGATTGAGACTTTGTCACACATCGAAGAAAGAAAAGAAATTGGGCCAATTCTTTGCTATAAAAGGAGGCCCGGAGCTCATGTTTTAAATACATCAGTCAATAGCTTGTCGAGCAATTTTAGATAATTTCTTGTCTTGTTGTAGAATCTAGTAAAATTCTTAGTATGCTCTGTGGTTGCAGTTATGACTGATCTTCCACATCATAAAAGATTTTATCAGGTGTGATATCAGTTGTGCCACAATACCTTCAATTTCCATGTATTTTATTTATTTATTCATAAAGTAGCGTACGCACATAATTAAATGGAGATTATTATTGAATAATAAGTTACTAATATTATATTTTTTTTAAAGAGGAAGATACTAAATATTTTTTTTTATATTACGAGATTCAAATTCGAGTCTCAAATTAATGTGAGCTGTTTTCAACTTGGCGGCCAAGTCTAGGTTTAAAAAAAAAAGATAAAATACTTTAAGCGTAGCAATTAAGTATGATTTATCCCAGAAACTTTAAAAAATATAAATTGTTGTCGATTACTAATTGGTGATGGAGAAAGACTAACGTAAGACCCTATACATCAGCAAACAGAAGATTCGTTTTATCCCTTCAATCTGGTGCGATATATTCATTGATCGTGGATTTTTGCCGTTGGATCCGGAATCTCTGCTCCCCTCTCCACTCTAATATAGTGTCAGCAAAGGACGTTAACAGTATCCCCACTACGAGAAAATAATTGACCATAAAGAATTCCAAGTCTTCCTTCTCCCCCACTCTATGAAACATCAGCAAAGGACGTTAAAAGTATCCCCACTACGAGAAAATAATTGACCATAAGAGTTCTAAGTCTTCCTTCTCCCCCACTATATGAAACACACACCAAAACGCACCAGTAGAGAGAAAGTTTGAAGCTTTTCTTGAAATGGGTTTGTTCCAAAGTGTGTTTTTGCGTTACCTATAGTGATCTTTCGAGATTTTTTTGAAGGAATTCAGTGTTTTAGTGCTGAATCGTTGTCATCATTTGCTATTTGGAGTCTGTCGATTTTCTTGGTATAGAATCTCTCTCTCTCTCTCTCTCTCACTCTCGCACAGAAACACTGACACGTGAATGAACACACACTGGGTGGGAGAAAGTTTGAATCTTTTCCTCGTAATTGGTTTGCTTTTTAAGTGCTGTGATAGTGATATTTCAAGATCTCTTGGACGAAGATTGAATCTGATTTGTTGCCATTTCCTATTTTGAACAAGTTCATTTTCTTGGTGATAATAAGTGTCACTCTCTCCCGTCACTCACACACTCACAAAATTGGTTGGTTAACTAATTATTTTGATAAACGAGTAATTGAGTATTCAGTTAATGTGTTATCTGAGAATTTATGTTCCAACAATGTAGCACATGTTTTATATACGATACTGATGGTTGGTTTGGAAATTAAAGGTTGGTGGACGACAGGATATGTCTGGTGGTTTAATTTTCTTTTTAAAAATGAAAGTTCTTTGTGTTTGGCATTAATGATTTTCTTTCTACTTATGAATGTGGTATAACAAGAATTTTGGATTAGTTGGCAAGAAGTGATCCCATGTATGATACGTAACGTAAGTTAAAAGATGTAGGAAATAGGCCTTTTGGTCTCTTTATTTTCCTAGCTTTATCACGGCTCGAAATTGGGAATGGGAAAAAAAAAAAAAACTATTCAACCTTCACTTCTTAAGCGATGAAGATCTCTAATGATTGGCTTCTTTTGCATGGCATTTTCGTATGGGTTGTGGCAGTCTCACTGCATGGCATCATTTTGTTTAATATTCTGCAAGATTGTGTGACATAGGATTGTTTCTTGTGGTTTCACATGACCTGTAAGTGATGTTTAAGATTCCACTGAATTTTATCCCTTAACATCCTAATATCTGAAAATACCACCTTTTATAAATGTTAAGAGTCTAGATGGCTGAAACAAGAGTGGCATTGTAAATTGAGTGTTGACATGTCTGTAGTTTTACGTGACATATGCCAGTATGTCTATGTTGCCTTACAGATTAACTTTGCCAGATGGGAAAGACGATATATGTATCTGGTTTCCCTAATTTCGTTGCTGCTGAGTTGATTAAAGAATTCTTCGAGGGGTATACCGGCAAAGGAACTGTAGATGCTTTAGAAGTGAAACCATCCAAACAAGGGCCGAGGCCATTTGCTAAAGTCCAATTTATAAATGACAAATGTGCCAAGATGATTGTCGATTTAGCTAGTAAGCGCCTATATTATGGTCGTTCTTATTTGAAGGCTAGGGAAATGGATGTTGACATTATTCCAAATCCTAGAGCATATAACGAAATGAAAGAGGTAACTCTCAATTTCGGATGTCAGATTTCGAGAGAGAAATTTTCGGTGCTATGGAGAAGGACAAAAGTTTCTGTGAAATTTGGAACTGGGAAGAAAATGTACTTCCAACTGAGCTTTAATTCGGACGAATACAAGTTTCAGCTCTCGTACGAGAGCATATGGGAGATTGTGTTGTATTGTCCACCCGATCAAACTGCGAAGCTTCTTCTCATACAGGTTTACTTCGATGACTCCACTAGCTTGTAATCAGTCCTAATCCCAAGTGGTGTTCGCGTTATATTCCCTTGATTTTATGATAATTTAATCTATATGTCCAACCTCAAAGCCTTTGAACTAACAATGTTCAAGAAAAGGTTGAAAAAAGTTGAACAAAATTACCTATACTATTATGTACACTTGAGTATCACTTATGTACAATCAAATTCGTACTGTTTGTGATAACTAATGGAAAAGGAATGGATCATGTTGGAGTGTCCAGATTATGCACTAACTGATGAGCATTGGGCACGTTAGGTATTATAATTAGTGATTTGTAAGTGTAAACAGCATTGATGAAGTTTTCTGGTGCTCGAGTGTTAATGCTATCACATTATATTATTTGCACTATTATTCTATCATGCTTTCAAGTAACATCAATGTGTTTTAAACGCAATGGTGTTTTTTTAACCTGTTGCACTTCAGTTATTTGGTGCTCCACGAATCTACAAGAAGCTCAACGCTTCCATCTATAGTTATTATAAGGAAACTTCAGATGATCAGTGGGTCAGAACAACAGACTTTACTTCATCATGTATTGGACAATCTTCTGGCTTATGTCTCCAGCTCCCTAATGGCATGAGGCTTCCGAATTTCAGTGACAATTTTGTTTACTATAAAGTCAGTGAAACTCCATTTTATTTGCAGAGCGGTTTCCCCTTTTCTCATAATTTGGCCCTAGTTCCCATCTTGCATCCTCCCTCAAGATATGAACTGCCTTACAAAATATTATTCAAGATTTGCAGTTTGGTGCAAACTGGATGTCTCCCCGGGCCCAAAATTGATGCTGACTTTTATCGGTTGGTCGATCCACTGAGAAACCATATTACATACATAGAGCACGCTCTGGATAAGCTTTACTATTTAAAGGAGTGTTGCTATGATCCTGTGACCTGGCTTCGTGAGCAGTATGCAAGATACATCTCATTGCGAGAGATTCCAAAGGCACCTTCTATATGTTTAGATGACGGATTAGTATATGTGCACAGGGTTCAAGTTACTCCGACCAAAGTGTACTTCTCTGGTCCAGAAGTGAATGTGTCAAACCGAGTGTTACGCCATTATCGAGATGACATTGACAATTTTATACGTGTTTCCTTTGTAGATGAGGAGTTGGATAAAATGTATTCTACTGATTTATCTCCTAGGGTAACGACTGGGGGTGAGAACCAAAGAACAAAGGTTTACGACAGGATACTTTCAACACTTATGGAAGGCATAAGAATTGGCGACAAGAAATTTGATTTTCTTGCATTTTCTTCAAGTCAGTTACGGGATAATTCTGTGTGGATGTTCGCTTCAACTTCTAGCTGCCGTACTGCTGATGATATTAGACAGTGGATGGGGGACTTTCGGTCCATAAGAAACGTTGCAAAGTATGCTGCCAGACTTGGTCAGTCCTTTGGTTCGTCCACTGAGACTTTAAGTGTCCGTAGGCATGAGATAGAGAAAATTCCTGACATAGAGGTTGTTAGGAAAGGAGTAAAATATGTCTTTTCTGATGGGATCGGGAAGATATCATCTGATTTTGCTCGGAGGGTTGCTTTTAAATGTGGAATTAAAGGCTCGATTCCATCCGCCTTCCAGATCAGGTATGGTGGCTATAAAGGAGTTGTGGCTATCGATCCACCATCATGTGCGAAGCTTTCTCTGAGGTCAAGCATGTTGAAATACCAATCTGATAATACCAAACTTGATGTTTTGGCATGGAGCAAATACCAACCATGTTTTCTGAATCGTCAAATAATCACGCTTTTGTCCACTCTTGGAATCAGGGATTATGTTTTTGAGAAGAAGCAGAGAGAAGCAGTAGCACAACTGGATGATATTTTAGTCGATCCATTGAGAGCACAGGAGGCTTTGGACTTGATGTCTCCCGGCGAAAATACTAGCATGCTCAAGGAAATGTTGAAGTGTGGCTATAAGCCCGATGGAGAGCCGTTTCTTTCGTTGATGCTACAGACTTTTCGCTCATCAAAGTTACTGGATTTGCGAATGAAAGCAAGAATATTTGTCCCACAAGCTAGACAAATGATGGGATGTCTAGATGAAACTGGAATTTTGGAATATGGTCAGGTGTTCATTCAATATTCTGGTGCTGGCCGTAGATGGTTCAACAACGAATCCCATTCGTTCGACGAAGATACGACGGATGGGTATAACTACATTATCAGAGGAAAGGTGGTTGTGGCTAAAAACCCGTGCTTACACCCGGGTGATGTACGTGTTTTAAGGGCAATTTATGTGCAACAATTGCATCACATGATTGACTGTGTCGTTTTCCCTCAAAAAGGAGCAAGGTAAAACTGACTGATTAACTTTTATAAGCTGGTTTGTTGCATCATGGCAAAGATCGAGTCTTTTTGCTTGTTTCGTTAAAAGTGTGATAAGGTTAATTTGTTTTAATAACAGACCTCATCCAAATGAATGTTCTGGGAGTGATTTGGATGGAGACATTTACTTTGTTTGTTGGGACCCTGACTTGATTCCGACAAAGCAAATCCAACCTATGGACTACGACCCAGCTCCAAACACGCAGTTGGATCATGATGTAACCATTGAGGTATTAGTAACTTACTGCTTTTAAATATTCCGATCAGATGAAGAGAATCACCAGATGTTTAGGATTTGGAGCACAATTTAGATCGTCGAAAAGTATGTTTCATTTATGTTGCATGATGCATATTCTTTTCTTCTTACTGCAGGAAGTCCAGGAGTACTTCACCAATTATATTGTCAATGATAGCTTAGGAATCATTGCAAATGCACACACAGTCTTTGCTGATAAGGAACCTGGAATGGCCATGAGTGATCCCTGTATGCAACTAGCAAAGTTGTTTTCCATTGCTGTCGATTTTCCAAAAACTGGCATTCCCGCAGAGATACCACCTGATCTACGCGTAAGAGAATACCCTGATTTCATGGAAAAGCCAGATAGGACCGGTTATGAATCAGTTCGTGTGATAGGGAAGCTTTACAGGGCAGTGAAAGATATAGCCCTCCACCCGGCCTCTATCAAGTCCTTCACAAAGCAAGTGGCAGAGTCGTCTTATGACCCACAAATGGAATTTGATGGATTCGAAGATCACATAGATGACGCGTTTCAATACAAAACCGAGTATGATTACAAGTTGGGTAACTTGATGGGGTATTATGGCATTAAAACAGAGGCTGAAATAATTGGTGGTGGTATAATGAAGACGGGTAAGACTTTTGATAGAAGAAAAGATGCAGAAGCCATTGGAGTAGCTGTAAGGTCTCTGAGGAATGAAGCAAGATCATGGTTTAAGATAGGAAATGAAACTGATGATGATGTGTATGCTAAGGCATCGGCTTGGTATCATGTAACATATCATCCCGATTATTGGGGTTGTTACAACGAGGGATTGAAACGGGACCATTATCTTAGTTTCCCGTGGTGTGTGTATGATAAGCTGATACGGATCAAGAAGAAGAACTCGAGGAGGGCTCAGAGTATGGCTTCACTCAGAGACCAATTTCGTCGTGGATTACGCATCATATGAGAAATGAAGTTTCCAGCGAAGTTAGATTTGAGTATATATTAAGAGATTGTTTGTTTGTTTGTGTCGAGTCCTTGGGCGTTTTCTGTATATCTCATAACCTAGACCAATATTTCATGGTGGTGTGCTTGTTTTTCCATCTAAGAGTGTTACCTTAAATGCTGGTGGATTCGAGTGTCTGCCCCTCCATCCCATTTCCTATCATAGAAATTCTATGGTGGAGAGTAGCCCTACATGATACTCCATTCTTCAATTATATAGAATCTGGAGAAGCATATTAAGACAACAAATGCAAGTTTGGTCGTTTAGTATGCATACAAGGTTAGCTTTACTGATGCTAATGAAACCACACTCGACTAATTTACTTGGTAAACACAGAACTTTTAGATCGCAACTTATATGTGTGAGAATGCCACAATGAAATTCCAGGTATTTCGACCACCTCCTCTAAAGTACTTGTTTGTTGTGCTACTATGAGTGCCTGCAGGAATCTGCTTGGTAATCTCCACCGACTGAGGAGCATTAGGCTTTAGCAAAGAATTTTTTTTGGTGCAGCAGTACTTTAAGGCTATCGTGTTTGTTTTTGCCATCTACAAGTGCAACCTCGATGATTTAATACCTGATTCATTAGTAGAACCTCACTTAAATTATATTCTTAGTCGATCCTGACTTGAGGACAGCGTGTTAAATTAATAATTCGCTAAATTTATAAGATAATACATATATGAGAATTTATATATAACTAATGTAATATATAAATTCACAACTCCTTGATACACAGTATATTTATAATTAATCTATGGCTGCTTCATAAAAGGACTCAATTGTCATTTGTTTCTTATTGAATTGATTCACTTTGAATCTCATCTCTGGCTTTTCTTAGCATAATAAGAACTTCTAGTGTAGTTTTCTCACAGCTCAAGAAAAAATATTCAATGTATCGTTGTTTTAAGAGCTTCCTTTGGAGAAAGGGGTTGTAGTATAATTATCATCTTCAACTTCATCATTTATGTTATTTTTTCAGGGTAGTTCAAGAGAGACTCGACACCATCTAATGTTCATTCAAATTATCTGAAACCATGTTATCTGTTGACCGAAGTTTACATTGATGAAAATAATTTACAATTGTATTTGTATGAATATCTATGCTCGAGTCTTAAATTGCATGATTTCATCGTAAATAAAATATTTATTCTCTATATTTGGATCCCCTACTTCATAACCTTCCAAAAGACTTCGATAAAATCGAAGACAAAATAATGCATCTTAAAAGCTTGATCTGCCGTTATATTTGTATTAATTAATTTATAAATTAATTTTCATTAATTTAATTAATTATTTAATATTCGCTAAATAAATAGGATTCTATCAACGCTAAGTCTATTTATTTATAGATGATTAACTAATTGAACTTTCATGATGCATAAAATGAAAAATCATCATTCTTCAAATGAAAAAAAAAATATTAAAAAAAAAATATATTTATTCTTTTTGAGAAAATAAGTTTTGTCTCGCTTAGGTGGACCGATCGTTAAAGAAACACAATACATAATATTTGATTATAAGAATAAAACTGATTAATACAACTTATATATGCAATAATACACATTTATCTTACCTATATTCATAAAGGAGAAAATATAGTCCCATTTTCACCACAGATTCATAGGAATCAACAAACACTTGATGTTGCAGGGGCTTTAATTCTTGCGACCACCAAATAGATAGCCCAACGAAGAATCTCCTCCAGGGGGAGCATGGACCTTCGTTGATGCTCGATCCTGTATGAGATGAGTTATTCAATCAAGACTCAAGAGTATGATAAATGCCACAGAATGCAGAAGAAGAGGTGGAGAGTTTGATTGAAGTGATAAAAAAAAGCGGAAACACACACAAGGATGCAGTCCCACATCATGCTCGTGATCTAAAGCCAATGTGTCTTATAAGGACAAGCTGGTAGTTTTCAATGCATCTCAAATTGTCCTCAGAATGGGGAATTTTTTTTTTTTTACTACGCTGTGGGTAATTCGATTGATTTTATTAAGTTATTTAAGTTCCTAGCTGACAGGTAGTTGATGCTATCTTACTAGTAAAATTGGCAAAATACACAATGGTCCAGGATTAGAGTTGTATTTGATATTACGCCAATCTTATGTTTGAGCTCATTCTACAACAGTAACACAAGTCTAGGTCTAGTTGTCGGCAATGAAAGTGGCTTAAATTGTTGTGTCCATTTTTATTCTTCATTTTCGTTATTTCATATCTCATGTTGCCTAGCCTTGGGCCAACAAGTGGTATCAGAGTCATGGTCATTTTGTTACGTGGAGCTTTGGTGTGGTAGGCGAATAGATATTGACTAAGGAGGGTCTATCTAGGAAAATCTGTATTTAAGTGGGACCCCATCAATTTTCCTGGGAATTTTGAAGTTCTGTTTAGGAAAGATCGAGATTCTCTATTTCTTGTGAGCTTACTTATGTGTATTATTCAAATCTACGTCAAAGATCACAAGGCGATTCTATTCAGAATGGCGGCACTGTTTGAAATAGAGAAATTCAACGGAAGCAATTTCATGTTGTGGAAAATGAAGATGCAAGCAGTTTTAAGAAATGATCGCTGCTTGGTGGCTATTGGAGATAGGGCGACGGAGGGCATATACGATGAAAAGTGAAATGAGATGGATGGTAATGCATCTGGCTTTAACCGACAGGATATTGTCAAGTATCGTCGAAAAGACATGCAAAAGATATTTGAGATACTTTGACAAACATGTATGAGGTCAAGTGACAACACAACAAGATTTTCATAAAGAGAAGGTTGTATACTCTTTGGATCTCGGAATCTTCATCGGTGACCGACAATATCAATATACTGAATACTCTATTTGCCAAATTCACTACTTTGGGGCATATAATAGAGGAATTTGAACGTGCGAGGATTCTACTTCAAAGTCTATCAGATTCATACGATCAACTCATCATCAATCTGACCAACAATATCACTACTGATATGTTAGTCTTCAACAATGTTGCAGCTGCGGTTCTTGAAGAAGAAAATATGCGTAAGAACATGGAAGATAGGTTGGCAAGTTTGAAGCAGAGAGAGGCTTTACCAATGTACGAGTAAGAAGAGTGTCGAGAAAGATTCTCAAGGAAATGTTGTCAGTATCTCAGAAAGTGGAGAGATACTATGTTTCTATTGGTGAAGGTTGATGGTCTTATTCCATTAATGGAACGAGATCATACTGGGAGGCAATCCAGGTACTCAACTTTCGAACCAAGATTCCAATGATAGAATACCATTCTTGAATCCTTTGGCATCTCTGATGAAAGTGTCACGCCCCCGGGCCCAGGCCCGCGCAAGCGCGACTGCACAATGAACTCATATAGAAACTACTTCGTATCCGTCCTCATTCTACGAAATGGTTAGCCCAAGTTGCTATAGTAATCACTCATCTTTTAGAACACGACGTCCTCATCGTGACCTAACACGTTGATCCACCGGCACCAGGAATCTAGATGTAGCTCCTACAGGTTCAAGAGGTGGCTTCCGTCATGTAGTACTTTGCCCCGAAGGTTCAAGATGTGGCTTTCATGCACGTGACACTTTGCCCCGCAGGTTCAAGATGTGGCCCTCGTCGTGTAGCAATTTATCCCTTAGGCTCAAAAGATGGCTCTCATGCACCTAGCACTTGCCCCGCATAACACTTATCTCCCGGTGTTTCCAGCAAATGATCGGCTCTGATACCATTTTGTCAAGCCCGGGTCTAGGCCCGCTCGTGCGTGACTGCACAATAGACTCATATAGCAACTACTTTGTATCTGTACTCGCTCTACGACTTGGTTAACCCAAGTTGCTATAGTAGTCTATTGTAAGCCATTATAAACTACTTTAAGTTTTCATCCACAACCAATGTGGGACAAGGGTATTACAAAAAGAACAAAGTTAACAGAAAAAATATGCATTCCTACTCTTATAGGTGAATTTACGATGCTTGAGCTTGCTGAGAACGTGAAAGAGGTAAGTTTCCCAGTTTTGTATATTTCCATGTATATGCTTGATTGTGCCCAAATGTTGCAGAGGAATCATCCTGGTGTGGAATCATAACCGTGGAAAATACTCCAGATGATCCTCGACAGAGGAAGATGGATATAACGAAGGCATAAGTGTTACTTGGCTGGGAACCAAAGACGAAGTTATGCGAAGGCATTCCCTTATGGAAGGGGATTTTCGCCAGAGGCTTGGAATTCCGAGGAGATTGAACTACTGCTATTGTAGTTCTTGAACATGTTACTGTAAGAGTTGAGTCCAGTCCTTATTCTTGGTCTGTTAAATGTCATAATTATGGAGTTTTACCATCGTTTTTTTCTCTCTCTTCTATATATGTTTTTCATATAAAATTATGATTGTCCAAGTGATTTAACATCAAGTTATCCACATTCAGCTCCTCAATGAACTTGAATTTATGCATTTTTTGTCACATAAAACAAGATAGTTAAAACTTGTCAAATCTCACTTTGTCCTCTTTTTCAGCCCTACTGTTTGTATCTAACCACATACAACTCCAAAAAAAATAAAAAAAATAAAAATCAATGGTTATATACTTATATAACTTATATTATACAAAAAAAGCATTAATAAAAAGTGATTGCATGAGATTCAATGCAGAAGAAAAGGTATCACTTAACTTCATTTTAATGTCAATACGCACATGTATCGAACTTTACATCGATGGGAGGTTTGACACTTCGAGTAAAATCTTCTGCAGCGCTTGAGGCTTCGAGAAAAAAGGCGAGTGATCGGAACCCTTAACCTGAAAAGTACGGGTTGGTGGATTACATTGTATCATGTGTTCTTGAAGTGGGAGAGGAATGGCAAAATCTTCATCTGTTTTAATGTAGAATCTTGGAATGGAACCATAGTTTGCTTTAGAAAACGTGAGCTTCTGTGTTAATGGTCCAAAGGGTATGGTCCTCATGGATACCGATGCTAGTGCAATATCCTGTATTGATACAATAAGGTGTAATATTTTCAGTTTCAGAACAAATTTCGAAATTACAATAAGGGTTAAATCCATTTTCCCCTTGTATTATTACTGTTAAAATGTAATTAACCCGAACAATAATCAACAAAACATCGCACACTATTAAGTAAACTTCAAAATAATTATTGAGTGGACTTCAAAATTTTGATGAGTATGTGCAACTCACGAGTTACCATATTTGCTTTTTGATCAATTTATACCAACACGGGGACTCGAACTTTAGTTCATAACTTTATTTAATAAGAGGGGGAGATATTTCATACGAGGGGGAGAGGGTGAGAGACAATGCCCTCCTGGTTATCACGAGTTACCATATTTTGAGGGGTTAAAAATCTTAAAATTGCGATCCATACCTTGGAAGGTGTTCGATTGAACAAGAAATCTTCTAGCAATGATTTGTCGAAATCAATCGCAGTAGGAGGCAGATTTTTCCCATTTGCATACAAAAACTTCTGAGCACTTTGGTTTAATTCACTCAACAATTTCTGCACAAACATTACAAATGATATATATATATATATATATAAATTATGGAGTGTATGTATATATTGGATTTTTTTCAATGTTATATAAAATATACTAAATTAATGAATGATGTCCTATAAAAATAAATTTTTTATGTCACAATTTCTCAATATGAAAATGGGAAAATTCTTGTATGGATCGGGTCATGCCATACACTATCATACACCAACACACATAAAATATATCTATATATGTGTTGGTGTACGACAAAACTCGGTCCATACAAGAATTTCCAATGAAAAAGAGGGCTGAAAGATAAAACCGAGGAAACCACGAGTTTTTCTTCCTTAACTATATTGTTACAAATTATGGAAAGGTCAAAAAAGTCTTTTAATTTATATGTTTTAAATGGTTAAAAGTGTAATGATTTATTATCGAAATGTAAATAAATTAGAAAATATTGTGACAAACCTGTTGAGAGAAAACATCGAGGGCACTTTGGGAATTAGCCAACATGGTTGCAGCAACAAAAATTGCTTTAGAAACTTTGGTGGGATGCAATTCCATTGCATAAGAAATACACGCTCCCCCAATATCATGTCCTACCAAAATCACCTGCACTTGTATATCAAGCAAATTTTAGACCAACAATTTTTGTTAATTTTTGGAAATTTAGTTTTTTAGTTCTATCCTCTGAATCGTGATACTTCTTTAGCCCTACTGATAAAACTCTAAGTAATTTTGAATCCCGGCTCCGTCCTGATTACATTCTTATTATTTTGCCCCACTATTTGAACAACCAATCCAACTGAATCTAATATAACATCATAGTTCTCCAACATAATTTGAAAAATGCAATCCAAAATTCGAGACCCGATGATAAAACTGAGCATAGGCAAAGAATTTCCCAAGGAATGAGAGGGAAAAAGCTAACCTGTTTGCCATCTTCAAGATTGACGAGGAAATCAAGAAGTGGCTTCGAGTATTCTTCTAATGTCGAGATTGAATTAATGTCACAAAAGTTGGCACCAGAACCAGTTAGGTCTATAGCATCAACCCCACAATTGGCTTCTTTTAAAAGCGCAATGATTTTGTACCAACACCAAGCACCAAAGCCTCCTCCATGAACTAGCACAAAATGTTTCTTCTCATTCCCTTCACTTGTTAATGATTCCTATAATAAATATATATAAGACACATAAATTAGTTGGGATGAGTCTTTTCTAATACTAACATTTATCAAAATTATCAATTTATATGTGTTTTGACAAAATGACGAAATCAATGAAAACTATTTTGTTCGATAATTTGCAAGAACCACTTGTTCATGTTATTTGGAAAGTAAATGATCTTGAGCCACATTTTAGATCTTAACATGGCTTCACTCAATATACTTTAAAAATCATGAAATAACTATAAGATGATTTGCATGTACCATACACTAATGACCCGATAAATATCTAAATGTATAGAAATATGTGTGATAGTTACAGCTGTCAAAATGGGCTAACCAACATCGACCCATCTCAGCCCACCATTAAATGGGTTATGCCGAGTGAGCCAGCCAATTTGGTGGGTTGGCAAAACCTACACCCAAACCAACCCGTCTTAGGCTAACTCGACAAAAAGTTAAAATAACTGAAAAAATATGTAATATAAAATAATAAAGATATAAAGTATTATGTTTACAAATATTATGTGTATTTGATATGAGATGGAGGAAATATTATGTTTAAAAATATAATTATTAATAATGTAATATAAAATAATAAATACATAAAAGATTTATTTTTACATATTTAGATTTGGAAAAAGATTTTTTAAATTTTTTTAAATAAGTGACGGGCCGCACCAACCCTACTTTAACCATAACGTAAATTCATTTTAATTCATCTCCAAATAGATAGCAATCTATGAGAATATTCTCACTGATTACGTTCATTCAATGGTTACGTGGGGGACAATAGCAAACCCCAAATAGGTTGCTAAAGTGTACCCCCAATCCACCACTATGGATGTAAACGAACCGAATCGAGCCGAACATGTAGAAAATTTTAAAGTTCGAATTCGGCTCGAAATAATTATATTCGAGTTCGAGTTCGATTCGAAGTTCGAATAGTTTCAAAAATTTGGTTCGAGTTCGGCTCGAATCAAAGTTCGAGTTCGAGTTCGAGTTCGGCTCGAAAACGTTATTGCTCGAAAATAAATTCCCGAAAGGTTCGAAATATATTTATTTAATATATAATTATATTATATTAATAAAATATTAAATTCGCGAGCGGCTCGCGACTATCGAACAAAGTAATTTGGGCTCGAGTTCGGCTCGAAAAAAGTTCGAACATGTTCGAGTTCGGCTCGAATTCGAGAATTTTGAATTCGAATCAAATACATATCGAGCCGGCTCGAAAAGTTCGTGAACATATTCGATTCGTTTACACCCCTAGATCAGCCGACGGCCCTATTCGAGTTGACACCTCAAGTAATAATAACATAAGGAAAATCAATAAAAAATTAAGGAGCAGATTAAACATGAAATTGCTTGTTCTAAGAGGTCAATTAATGTGAACACATTTCTCAAAAGTCAAAATATTAAATTTCATTCAAAGGATTCAGGAGTCTAATTCTTTAGTTTTTGTACACGTTGCCTTCCACATTAATGAATCCAGTATCTTTTGTATTTTTTTATAAAAGAAACTAATCAATTATTGAACACATATTCAATGAATTATTTTTCTATTTTCACACTAAGAAATTACTACTATTAATAAAAGAAATCATTTAAAGGATAAATAAATCAAGGGTTTGCGAGAGGGGATTCACCGAAAAACCTGATTAAACAGCTGGAAAGACTGTTGATGCTGATGAACGGAACTCGAAACCGAACGCGATCTCATCGATATATTCTTCTGTTTCCTTGAAGATGGTGGGTTTTTGGTGGATACAGAGCGGTTGAAATGAAGAAGAACATCACTATTATTCTGCAGGTGATGCTGATAAAGCATGGATGCAATCTGGGCTTGTTGTTTGATGTAAGAGTCGTCGAAAATCTGATCGGTTTTCGACGAAGAAGAAGACGGAGAAGAAGGTTCTTTTCTCCTTGATTTTTGAAGGAAGAAGGTGATATCCATGGAGGAAGAAGATCAAGAGATGATGATGGAGGTTTGGGTGTTTTCTGAGGTGGTTGAGAGAAACATGTGAACGAGTTTCCCATTAGAAATGTTTGTTTTTTTGTGTACTGTAGGTGGGTTTGGTTTTTTTTTATAATTATCAAGGTAGGGGTGTTTCGGTAATTTCAGTCACTGAATTAAAAAAATATTTTAATTCATGCCTATTTTCTACTACCTAATAACCACCTGAGCATCTATTACTAAAATGCGATGGTTTTATAGTATTTACATTTGGTTTCTTGTGTCATATCAAATTTTCTTTTCAAAATCAACATTCTTATTATATTACTATTTTTAAATAAAACATAACATAATAAACACATGACACTTTAAATAAAAAAAATGCTCAAATTTTATTATATTTCAAAAATAATACTATATATAAAATTATATTTTATATTAAAATTTATTTTTCTGCATGCATCGCGTACAAATATTTACTAATTATATATAAAGCATAGTGACATTTGGTCCATAGTATGGCTTTTTATTGAATACCAATATTACCCTTATGTCTTATGATAAAATTACATTTTGAGTGGTGTTTACAAATTCTTTTGCAAACTGCTTATCAGTTTTTCAGATAAAAAAACAGAATTTGAGTGTTTTATTTTTTTGCTTCTGCTATTGATTCTCTAAAATAAGCAGAATCTGAGAAGCATGTCATGACATGCTTTTGATGCTTTAAGTTTGTTTTGTGGCAATTTTGTAATTAATTGAAGTTTATTAAGCATTTGTTTTATTTAAATAACAAACGCGCAATGCTTTTACTTAAAAATAACTTTTTTCAACTTTAAGCAAAAACAACATAGAAATGCTTTGAATAAGCAATTGCAAACACACCCTAAGTTGGCAAGTTGTTTGATTAATTGTCATTTTTACCCCTTTCATAATTTTTTATAAACAATTTCACTCATTTCACAATAGTAGTGTGCCTATTTTTATATAAATATTAAACTAGTTCACAGTTTTTTTTTTAAAAAAAATTATATAAGCATGCAATGTGTGCAATAAAAGTGCTAATAATAGTAAAGATGGTGTGGATATTAAAAAAGATATTACTTGGTTTATATTAAGTGTGCGACAAACTTAACTTGGTAGCCACGGGAAATTAGTCACATTCCATTTAACTAAATATAATAATATACTGAAAATTGAAATTAATCTCCAAATAATAAAAGCTATAATAAATTAATAATAGTTGGTGCATGTTCTCTCATTCGATTGGGTTAGATTAACGATGTCCTAAAAGCAGTCGTTATGAACATGAGAACATCATCACATTTAATTCATATATTTTTTTCCCAACTTATATTATATTAATAAATCAAACGGGTTACAATAAGAACCAGTCTAGAAATGACTAAACAACTCAAATACAACAGTAAGTACAAACACAAATCTAAGATATTGACAAATAGTAGATACACATTTGAGACGGTTAGATTAATGTTATTCTCAAGGGTAGTGCCCTTGAAAGTGCACCAACCATATGATAAAAATATTATCATCCATTAAATTAAAATATTCATGGATTATAACATACATTTAAAAACACAATCCTTAAAAATATCAGCAACTCAAGCGTTTGAGACACTACCATCAATATTTCCATTCCATCGTACAGGTGACAATGTTGAAGACTCGAATAATAATGACAAAGGAAACTTCCACACTATCGCTAATCTATAAATAATAATATAGTAAGCAAATATATCATGAGCAAGTCAAAAATAGCAACACCCCCATCAGCGGAATGGTAGCAGTCACTGTAGGCGCACAAGAACTTGACCGTGGGTGAGCGGGGACCACCAGGATCAAACCAAATCCCCTCAAACCATTCAACCTATGACGCGTTCGAACAAGAGAGTTGTCGAGAGTTGTCTTCCAACATATATAAAGGTACAAAGGAGGATAAACCGGAGATAAACATTGGTAGAAGACAGACAAAAGCACGAACTCTTGTATCCAAATCTCTCACAGTAATCAAACGACCAATAAACACCACTAGATGGCGCATGAAATCTAGCATCCCATTAGGCAGGACTCCACCAAACACCCGCGGCTCAGCACTGCCAACCTTCAAGCCACTACCACCAACTGTCCACAAAAACACTACTGCCTCAGCCTCATAAGAGGTGTAGCCCTAAAACACACCATCGATAACAAAACCAGTGAAACGATCACCCCAGAACCATAAGCGACCCATAAACTAAAATAAACCATAGCCAAAAGACTAGCCCCACAAAACCCTATGGCTGCGTTTGGTTGTTGTGATAGGATAAGTGATAGATAGATAAAAAGTGGATAATGAGATGATAATTAAACTAATGGATAAAATACATTATGTTTGGTACAAATGATTAGTAAAATAAGATAAACAATATTATGTTTGGTGTACTTGATAATACATGATATAAATTTATATTATTCATAAAATACCAAAAATACCCTTCATGAGTTTTCTCTTTTTACTATTTACAACAATTGTTTTTATTCTGTCAAATATTTATTTATAAATATTTCAATTTATTACATATTAAAAAAATTATTTAAACAAAAAATAATTTAATAAAACTAAATGATATTAAATGTTTTTATTATTAGTAAAATATTTCAATAATTAAATAGTATGTACAAATAAATATCAATATAAAATATTATAAATGAAGTAAAAAAATATAATACAAATGGAGTAAAAAAATATAATAACACAAGTCCATTTTTCTTTTCTCCCTGACCCTCTCCCAATCATCTCACGACTCACGCTAAACCACTTTCTCTCTCTAAAACCCTTTACATTCTCTTCCTCTAATCGGCAATCGAATTGAAGCTTCAGTTTCAATTCCAACCATTTGAAGTCAAGGCAAGTTGAATATTTACTCAATTCAAGATGAGGGAACTCTGTTGTTCAGTGTGCTAGAAGATGTATGACGAAGAGCAGTGTCCCTTCTTCTCCAGTGCGGCCATGGGTCCTGCCGTCTGTGCATGTCCAAGATGTTCTCCGATGACGAAGATGATGACGATGAGGAAGGTGGTGAACTACGCCAGCTTCATTTCCTCCGATGATACAGTGGCTGCGACATGGTGAATAAAGAGGCCCCACGAGCGGATGATGACACCGACAGGTGCTCTATCCTTATGAATCGGATACCATCAGTCACCACCGGGTCAACTTTGCCACCAATCGCCATTAGATATCACCGGTCGACCTTATGCCAAAAATAATATCTGATTTTGCTTCGAGGTTGGAGGGAAAGGTTAAATTGGTAAGTTTGCCTTCTTATCTCTGGTACTATTTAAATACCGACTCACAATCCTTCAAAATTGGAAGGATATCTTTCAAGCTTTTACAATAGAAAAACATGGATAATACCGGGGCTTTGGGAAACGGTTGGAAAATAAAACATGCAACCAAACACTAGATTATAGCCTTATCAACCTCTAATCACACTAACCAAACATAGCCTATGCGTTCACTGGAGGGAGGAGCACAAGTAAATAACTTTCACCCAAAGACAAAAGCAAACATTGATAAGTGTGATTTTTACACTTAATTTGATAGATGAGTATGGGCGTTTTTGTAGTGATTCTTGGAGAATATTACTCTTTGTGGTATATATTTGTATATTTCAGGAATCCAGGTCCAAATACATAAAAGTGGAGGAAATAGGCTTAAAATGATGAAAAATGACCAAACTGAGCAAACCTGAAAAAGGAGGGGCAAAATCGTAATTTGTTGAAATCAGAGGAAGCGATCGACCGCTTCAAATGAGGCGATCGATCGCCTCTAGGCAGTAGCAAAATGCGATCGATTGCCTCATTGAAGCGATCGCCTTGACTCGAAAAATGCGAGATTTTATTTCCATCTTGGTTATTTGGTGTCCAAACTTGGTGAAACTCCTCCTACCATAAATATGGATTACCATGGACGTTTTTGGCTCATATAAACCCTACAACAAGCAGCCTCCATCACTCATCATCCTCTCCAACCATCCATACACCATAACCATTGAAGAGAAGACGCATCGGAAGAGACGGGACGACGGAGCAACGCAAGGAGTCAACGCCTCATGTTATTTCCGTATTTCTAACTCTAGTCTATATTTTCATTAGATTTGAATGTTTAAAATGTTGCAAAACATGTTTATGCATTGTTATTTGATGGAGATTGTTGGCTAAGTTTGTTATCAAGACTTAGGGGATCCTTTGTATGAACCCATGATTTTAATTGAATGTTTTTGATTGATTCTTATTCTAAGTGCATAGATCATTGTTCTTCATGCTTTTAAGGGTTTGGCCGTCCTTGAATGATATTAAATTACAATTGAGATCAAGAGATAAAATTGTGATTTGATATAGTGATTTATGTCGTGGATTTCAGACTGATATCGAGAGATAAAGTCAAATACACGTATGATAGCTATAGATATCTAGTAATCGAAAGCTAGAAATTTTCACGGATCTTAATACAATATCGTGTTGTTAAATAAGTACACGAGAGTGACTTACTGTAATTTTATATTAGGTTTAATATAACTCGAGAGAGTATATTATAAAAAATTTTGAAAACTTGTCATTTTAGATTGTTTGAATTCGATTATTAACTAATAGGCGAATTATGGGGGATTACATAGGTGAACCGAAGTCTTGATAATTGTTTCTTTTGATTCTTATTCTTATTCATCACTGTTTGCTTGGGTTAATTATTGAGTTAATTAGACAATTTAGTTAATTAATCACAACCATTTTTCGTAGGCTAAAATATAGTTAAACTAATGGAGTTTGATACGTATTTCCTAGTCCTCGTGAGTTCGACACTCGTACTTCTAATATCATTATACTAAAACTTGACATCGTGCACTTGCGGTACATAATCGCGACACTGAAAAATACTATTTAAAATAAAAGCGATCAGGAGCACAAGTAAATAACTCCCACCCAAAGACAAAAGCAAACATGCTAGATAACCATTTAATAGCAGCATTAGATAATATCATTAAGGAATTAAGGATAATAATAAGCCTAAGCAATGAGAAATGTCGATTCCTAAACAAAACACCGAACATGAGCAAACAACATCCAAAGCGAATGCACAAGGTCCTCAAGACTTAACCTCCATTTTTTCTTGTCATTATTATAAGATTCAGATACAGGATTACTACAGCCAGAATCGGGGGGAAGGAAAATGAAAATATCGGCTTACCGAGATTGTTATAATATTTCAGCTTTATCAAGTATTGAACTGTTATAAGTAGTTTGTATTGAGTTGTATTTTGTACTAAATAGACTATATAAATACTTTCGCTACTGTAAAAATATTTGTAGAGACTGTGGTTCAAATAAAGGGAGAATATTATCCGTCCCGAATTGGGTCCCACATCTCTAACGCATTAAATATGGGAGTACAAAGAAATAATAAATATGTGTTGTTTGACCCAATTGTTTTTTAAAGGTGTTTGGTCCTAGTTTCATGGAGTTTATGGTTTGATCGCAACCCAATTTATCTTTCATGGTTTTCTGGCTTCAGTGTCCGATATTGTGCATCGGACAACTTTGTTCGATGCTCATTTCCCTCTCAGATTCAATCCCTCCTCTGTTGGACGCTCCTTGTCTAATCATCACGATAGCTGGATGACCCCTCCGTATGGAAATATCAAAGTTAATGTCGATGCTTAGGTATCTCCTGACAAGGATTTTATTGGTGTTGGAATTGTTATCAGGGACTCATTTGGGGTTATTCTTCTAGCATGTGCTTCCCGTACATATGGTATGTTCGATCTGTTTCTTGTTGAATTGCTGGCAGTTAGAGAAGGTTAATTGGTGACTTGCAATTATCAGTGGGAGACAAGAATTATAGAATCAGATGCACAATTGGTTGTAAAGGCTATTCATAATCCTTCTGCCACTCATGTTTACGCTCCAATCATCAGTTCGATAAGACCTTTTTGTGACAGGATTTCGGGTTCACAATTACTCATTGTCGAAGATCGGCTAACGTAATCGCTCATGTTTTAGCTTCTCGAGTTGTTCTATTAGGAGCCTATACCAGACTCTTTGGTTTCTTGCCCTTTCTTTTTGAAGGATATTGTATATCTTGACTCTGTTGCTAGTGTTTAATATACTTTTGTCTCTTCGCTAAAAAATATATATATGTGCTCTTTTCTTTCTCATCAGTTCAAAAACCCTGAAACAATGCACAAGGCTTCGTACCCAAGTTGTATCATACTCCTTTAAGTTATAAGAGGTCTCATTTTCGAGACCTCCAATTTCTCTCCCCAATCCCTCCCTAGTTAAGGTAGAATTGTACTAAAAAAAAACTAAATCGTGAGATTATACAAACCTTAGAATTCATTTTATTCACATAATAATGAAATAAATCTTTAATTAAGAGAAAGAGTTTGTAAAATAAATATTTATATGTCATCTCAAATCATCTCTCTATAGCATAATAAATACCCAAGTCATTTTTTTCCTAGTCTCCCCCATCAAATGTTACCTACCAAATGAATTTTTCGAAGCAATCGTGGCATATACGCACACTGCATTCCTAAAGTCATTTTTTCCCATAATTATTTCCATCAACTGTTGTCTATTTTTCACAAAGCAATCGTAGTGATTTGATAGGTAACAATTGGTGGGAAAACAGGAAAAATGACTTGGATATTTATTTGTTTTTTTATTTTGTTTTTTTTTATGACAAGAGAACCCACAACCGCTATTTTAAGGTGCGCATTGGGTAAACCCCCGGACTAATGCAGTAGCCTGCAAACCACGTCAATCAGGTAAATCGCACCAGGTGATCCCGTTGCGGGCTTAGAACCAGAAAATGTTGGCAAGAGGAATTGAACTCATGACATTACGGTCCAAGCTCACCACGCTCCACGAACTCGGACACCACATTGGAGACAACTTTGGTATTTATTGTGCTATAGAGAGATGATTTGAGATGGCATACAATTATTTATTGGGTAAACTCAATTAAAAATCCTCCACCCAAACATAATTTTAACATTCCTCCCTATGTCAAAGATTCTTTATTTAAACTCTATTCTATACTTCTTTTCTTTATTCCAACTCCCTACCTAACTCAAAAGATATAAAAGCTCTTACTTTAATTGCGTAAAACTCCGTAATGCTTTTAAGATTGTTACAAAAACATCCAAAATCCCATTTTTGACAATAAGCAACTCCTAATAAGGGGACGTAAATGCAGGGGCCTTAATGAACATGAGATCCTTCAGTTTCTGCAATCTTGAGAGTTCCCAAGAGCATATTTTTGCAAATGTCCCGCAGTTCATGATGAATTTTTGGCCCTAAAATTCCCTTATTCTAAGAACATGTGAAAATAAATAACATGATCATCATGCTTCCGTATTATAATAAAATTTTAACAAACTGAAATATATCATTTTGACCATAATGGCACCGGGTGCGGTTGGTTGCAAAGCCACCAGTCAAAAAATTATTGCCCCAGACTGTTTTACAAATGGCTTCTCACCATCCAACCTCAGCCCCTCAGGATAGGTTAGTCTGTAAGTTATCCGACTCCTTCAGAAACTGCACAGCACATCCCTAGTTCGTTTCCTACCTTAGGGCGTAAGGTATAATCAAGATTTAAGAAAGATTTAAAGAAATCTAGGAGATAGATGGGTAACAAACTGCATTTTATTCTGGAAATACTTATAATATCTACTACATTAAAATGTCTCATTTTGGGAGGAGACAGACTTGTTTAGCCTCTCATATGGATGAGGCTTGACTCAAGAACACATAAATTGAATACAGAACAATATTACAAACAATTATAAAAGAAAGAAAGAAAGAAATTATTACCAAGCTAGGAAAGTTGAAATATTACAAAGCTTGGAGACTACAATTTTTATTCTCATAAAACTATGGAGAATTTTTTATCCTTAGCTTCCTGAATGCCTTGGTATTTATAGAAGTCTGGAGGTGGATATGAAATCCAGACTTCAAGCATTGTTTATAATCAGACGTCAATGCATGCGTCTTATCTCTTGTTTGGTTTTTTGTGGTCCCTTCTACTTTCGGCAGAAGAGGCTGCCCTACCATTTTATTTTATTTTCATAATGGTAGTGGTCCTCGTCAGAGTCACATGACTCTTGTCTCCCTGTGGTCCCTATAAATTTTGTTTTTGAGGTCCGCGTGGGAATCTTCCACGTTTGTCTGGTCCCGCTTTGTCCTCTTTCTTCTGGTCCCTCTTGACAAGAAATCATTTCCCGAACAGTGACTCTTGTCTCCCTGTCGTCGAAATCTTGTTATCCCACAATATTTGCCTCTTCTTTTCAAAGATTTCCTCGGCAAATTTCGTTGTGTGGCTTGTCATGGAGTTAACTTCCGACAAGTTTCTTTGAACGGGTACTTAACTTTGTCCATCTCAGTGAGACAGACCCATAATCCACGGGCTCTTCTGGTAGTGATGTCGTCTTCTGTGAGCGGGGAAACTAGTGTTGTTCCTTCGGGTGGTGGCTTTATTTGGTCAATCGCCTTCCAGTTAGGCCTTTGTAACTTCATGAAATGGAAGCTGTGATGAAGTCATTTTTCTATAATTTTTGGGGGGTGCAGTTAGGAATTTTAGCTCCATAACATCTCCTCGTCCGAGTGTATGATTATTTTGACATGAGTCATACACTCCTTCGTAGATCCAATACGGTAATTTCATGATTTCCAAAAAACTTGGTGTTGTGGTAAAGACTGAGGCTAGGCAGCCAAAATCAAACTACTCACGAACACGTTCTAGTTTGACACCAGGATGCATCCACATTCTTGGGTATTTTCCTGCTGTTATTTTCCAGGAATTACACCCACTCTTGTATAGAGTCTCTCCCATGTTCTTTGATATTCCTGCAAAGGGAAAGTTGGGGAAACTTTAATCTCGATAGTGTTAACCTTAGACTTGTCTCTCCCTCTTTAACCCCTGAGGTGCTGGGTTGGCTTGATTCTTTAGATACCTGTGAATCAATTTTTCCTTCTGTATCTTCCTCAAAAGGATCAATACTAGGACTTGTAATGGTGGTAGTTGAATCACCCACACCGGTTGATGAGCCCGGCTCTCTGAAACACGGGTTTAGCTTCATCGTTGAAGCATCCCGTTAGAGGGGAATATAAAGACTGTCCCATAATAAGGTGTGAGCCTGCATGGTAGCCTTCATAGCCTGGACCTTCGTGAAATCCATTTCCTGTACTTGACCAGCGATCTGAGAATTTATCACAAGGCCGTTGATCTGCTTGTCTAGCTCCTCCAGATTTTCTCTGAGGTGCTTTGATCTTGTTATGATGGAATTGGCTTCACTCACTTTCATCTCTTATTAAGAAATCTGCAAAAATATTTTTATCAGATTTCACAATGACAATATCATAATCATAATATTGGCATTCAGCTTGCCATCTTAAAAGTCTAGCCTTTTCTGGTTTTGATTCAATTTTATTTTTTAGAAAATACTTAACACTCGTATTATCTATTTTCAAGATAAATTTCTTTGCAAGTAAAAATAATGGCCATTTTTTAAAGGCCTTTCGGGCTGTAAAGAATTATATCTCGTTATATGCCATCGGATAGCTTCACTGTCTGTGAAGAGACTGCTATAGTATCTGCATGGCATTTCTCCATCTGGTGTGCCTTTCATGAGAACTGCTGCCCACCAATGATCACTGGCATCCGTGTATAACACCGGTTCATCCTCGTCTTTTGGTGTTGCAAGTTTTGGTAGTTGCCTGCAAACTTCTTTCAGCTGTTTGATAGCTTGTCGATGGTCTTCATTCCACTCAAATTTAACGTCTTTCTTGAGTAATGGATTGAACACATTTATGTGGTTTGCCAGATTATTAATGAACATTCAAGCAAAATTAACAACTCACAGAAATCTCTGAAGTTGCTTTAAATCCTTGAGATCATCTGGGTTGCCATGCACCTTCTCAACAATGCGGTTTTGAAGGATGATTCCAGATTCATCAATCTCGATTTCAAGAAACTCGATCCTTCTCGTAGCAATCTGTTAGTTCCGAATTTTAAAGATGACAAAACGAATCAGAACAGATCGATGGAATTCAGTCTGACCAGATCGATGCTCAAAGCAGATCAAGCTGATATGATCTATCGCAAAAATCAGAATGGATCGATGAACATAAGCCTAACCAAATCGAAGCATCAGATCGATCTCAACTCTAATCAGATCAGAGCAGACAAGGTTGAATAAGCTTTGCTCTTCAGTCAGAATCATTAACGGCTATTTATTGAAGCATTTAATGTTGCAATTAATGCTGAAAAAGACCAAGGACTGAAGATTACCGTAAAAGGTAAGAAGACAAAGAAGAGCTTACCCGACAGTCGCCGAAAGCATGAACCAGAATGACAAGTGCCTAAAGAATAAGACTGTTGCTTATTCAGAGTTTAAGCAGAGTCAAAAGTTGCACAGAAAAGGAAATAATGTCGTTGGTACAATCAACTATATAAGGATGCAACTAAAGAGCTCAAGAAGACTGACTGATCAATCAAGAAACGAAAAGAGAAAAACAGCACAAGCTTATAAGTTCAGATATTCTTGAGCCGAAAGTTTTCATAAGCATATTGTAATATTTGATCATCTCAAGATCACTGTGTGCATAGACAAAATTAGTCTATCTTTTGTATTCTTTACTAAGATAGAGAAGTGAGAATCAATTGTAACTGTCAGACAATGTGTGTCTGAACAGATCGAGAGACTAGGAGTTTCAGTCTGGTAGTGAGGTAAATCCAGCTGAATCGGGTTTGTACAACAGGATTGTATAAATCAAAGTATTCTAGTGGAATCCTTCCTTAATTGGAAGAAGGGGGGACGTAGAAGGATTACACCACCTTCGAACTTCCAGAAACACATTCTGTCTTTTATCATTCTGCACTCGTTATACTCTTCAAGCCATCGAGCCGTTCTTACTAGTCTAAGAACAGACCGTTCCGCACTAAAATATTCAGTGGTCTGTTCTGTAGAAAAGTTGATTAAGAAATAGATTTCACTCACTAACCCGAGAGAAATCACAAAGAATTAATTTTTAAAAAGGAGTGTTCATTCACCCCCCTCTAAACACTCCGGACCGATCCTAACAAGTGGTATCAGAGCAGGTCGTCTTAATCATCAAAGATACTTGGACTGATGGCATCATTCAACAAGATTCCCATGTTCTCAAAAGAAGACTATGATGATTGGAGAATCAGAATGCAAGCTCATCTGGCAGCACAGGATGACGATATGTGGTTCGTCATCACTGATGGACCAATGAAAATTCTGAAAGTCAATACAGCAGGCGCCATTACTGGTGGTGAACCCCAAATGGTCGAGAATGACAGATCCCTGGACGAATGAAGAAAGAAAGAAAGCAAATCTAGACAACGTAGCCAAAGACATCTTGTTCAAGACGTTGGACAAGAATATGTTCAGTAAAATCAAAATGTGCTCAACTGCTAAAGAAATCTGGGAGAAGATAGCACAGCTATGTGAAGGGAACGACCATAAGGAAAACAAGCTGACTGTTGCACTACAAAAATTTGAGAGCAAAAAATGAAGATTGGAGAAACTCTAAACGAGTTTGATGAAAGAGTCACTGGCATTATCAATGAACTAAATGGTCTGGGCAATGAATACTCTAACAGAGAGATTGCTCTGAAAGTAATGAGAGCATTGCCAAAAGAATGGGACGTCAAGACCATTGCAATGAGGGAGTCTAAAGATCTGAACAAAGTTGAACTTCATGATCTGTTCGCAGATCTTAAGGCGTATGAGTTCGAACTGATCACCAGAGGTGAAGCAGATCCATTCATCTCTCAACCAAATAAAGCACTGGCAGCCATTCCAGACCAGACCACCCCCTCAACAGATCGATCTATCTAACATATAAGTAATGATGCTATGTCATTATTTATCAAGAAATTTGGTAAATTCATGTCTAAAAATAAACGGAATCTCAAATCTTCTCATCACTATAAATCTAAAAAAGATGATGCTTTTAATGATTAGGCTTGCTACAATTGTGGTAAGACCGGACACTTTATTGCAGATTGCACCAGACCGAAGAAAGATGAACGAAAAGAAAAGCATCGTAATGACAAGAAGAAGAAGCACTACAAAAATCACAAAAATCATCATTGGAAGTCCCAAAAGGTCATAGTAGCAGATGAAGGTAACATCAAGTGGGCTCAGACTGACTCAGATTCAGAAAGCTCCGAATATTCATCCAGCGAAAGCGAAGAGGATATTCAATGTCTAATGGCAGACGAAGAAATGAGTCAAACAGACGAGGTATTCGATCTTGACTCAAATGAATTCACACGTGAAGAGCTTATGTCCGCACTGCAAGACATGGCTAATGATTATAGAATTTTAGCTGAATCATTCGAGAAAACTAAAGCTAAAGCCAATGATCAAATAGACGAGCATATCAAACCAAGCTGCTCCGAGCTCGGTGAGTGCAATAATCTACAGATCGAGCTGAACAAGCTGAAAATCTCTTACGATCAGCTCCATGAAGAAACAAGAGAATTAGCACACAAAATGCTAAGCTTTCTCATATTTTCAAAACATGGACAAAATCAAGAGCATCACTGGAAGAATTGCAAGAGGTACAAAGAAATGTCGGTGACATCACCGGCATAGGCTTTGATATCAATGATTGCACCAAAAATGAATCTGAATCGTTGCTGGTAAAGAACAAAATCAAACAGATAACATTTGTTAAATCCAGCACGGTATATGAAACCGAAGTGCCTACAATTCAAACGGGAGTCTCCTTCGGGGATCAAGGTTTGAGAAAAGGAATTGGGTACGTTGACCAAGCCAAAGAAAAGGCACCAACAAGATTTGTGTCTATCAGACCAAACCTAAAGGTGCAAGATCTAAGGCAATGAAGACCATCCAACTACTATAACTCAAAACCAGTTCAACGAAGATATAGATTACCTTATAAGAATCAAAGGCCTCAATATCGCACACATCATCACACACAATATCGAAACAGATCAGCTCACATCACACCAGACACACACAAGCCATTAAAGCTGATTCAGGTGTGGGTTCCCAAATGGCTAATCCGTTCTGGACCCAAGTAGGATTGGGTACCAATAGTAATTGTGTTTGATGACAGGTACCGAAGAAACTAGTATCAGACTGATACTTAGCCAGTGGGTGTTCTCGTCACATGACAGGAAACATCGAGCTGCTGTCTGAAGTCACAGAATGTACTGGACCAAAAATCATATTTGGGATAACTCAAAGGGTAAGACCGTGGGCAATGGTAAGATTGTCCATGGTAATATTACTATCAATGATGTGCTGTTAGTTGAAAATCTATGCTACAATCTGATTAGTATAAGTCAACTATGTGATAATGGTTATGCTGTAGAATTTCACAAACACACTTGCACTGTTAAAACGTCAGACGGTATGACTATGCTTGTAGGAATCAGAAATGGAAATACATATAAGATTAACTGGAACTTTGCCCAACCTGATAATCCTACTTGCTTCATCGCGAATAATGATAATAAACACTGGCTATGGCATAAACGCTTGAATCATCTCAACTTTAAGACTATCTCTAGCCTGTGTAAACATGATTTAGTTGTCGGTCTGCCCAAGATCGAATTTGCCAAGGTTAAGATCTGCGAAGCTTGTCAAATGGGCAAACAGATCAGATCATCCTTCAAAAACAAGAATGCCAAATCCTCCTCACGTTGCTTAGAACTATTACATATGAACTTGTTTGGTCCTATACCAATAACAAGTTTAGGGGGAATGCGGTATACTCTTGTTGTTATTGATGATTACTCACGTTTTACATGGACTATATTTTTGAGCAGTAAAGATCAGACCGGTCCGAAGCTGATCAAGCTGCTGAAACGCACTCAGAATGAGAAATCATCAAGCATTGATAGAATTCGAAGTGACAAAGGCACTGCATTTTCAAATCAGAATCTTGAATCCTTTCTAGAAGATCACGGAATTAAGCATGAATTCTCAGCTGCTCGAACTCCTCAACAAAATGGAGTTGCAGAATGGAGGAACAGAACGCTTAAGGAGGCAGCAAGGACAATGCTTGCAGATTCTGGAATTTCCCAAAAGTTCTGGGCAGAAGCTGTAAATATTGCATGCTACACTCAAAATCGATCTATGATTAACAAGAAATTGAATCTTACTCCATATGAAGTATGGACAGGTAACAGACCGTCTATCTCTCACCTTCATGTATTTGGCTGCAAATGCTTCGTTCACAATAATGGTAAGAATCATCTTACAGCATTCGAAGCTAAGTCAGATAATGGAATATTCTTAGGATATTCATCCAATAGTAAAGCATTTCGTATCTTCAATAATCGAACCTTGACTGTAGAAGAATCAGTTCATGTAGTGTTTGATGAATCTTTATGTATTGAGGGTAACAAGGAATCAATTCAAAATCAGATGGAAAATATCCATCTCGAAGCTAACAGTGATGATGAGATTGTAGCTAACAGGTCAAGAGATAATCCACCGGAACCTGAAGTACCAGATAGACCGGATCAATGCACTGAAGTTCTTCCAGATCGAGCCGATCGGGAAGTTCTGAATTCTAATATTAAAGCAGATGCTGATAATGTTGCTACTACTAATCCTTCTGGACCAGATAATACAGAATCAAGTTATCGATGGACAAAGAGGCATCCACCTGATCTAGTAATTGGAAGTTCTTCTGCACCAATAAGAACCAGAGGACAGATGATGGATGAATTCACTCATGCCGCTTTTATATCTAATCTGGAACCCAAAAAGATTGATGAAGCTTTGACTGATTACAACTGGATTAAAGCCATGCAAGAAGAGCTTAATCAATTTGAACAAAATCAAGTCTGGAGTCTAACCCCCAGGCCAAGTGGTCTGCCTGTTATTGGAACCAGATGGGTTTTCAGAAACAAGCTAGACGCAGATGGAGTTGTGGTGAGAAACAAGGCCAGACTGGTGGCACAAGGATTCCGACAAGAAGAAGGAATTGACTTCGATGAATCTTTTGCACCAGTCGCCAGACTTGAAGCAATCCTAATATTTCTTGCATTTGCTGCTTTTAAAGATTTCAAAGTATATCAAATGGACGTAAAGAGTGCTTTTCTTAATTGTAAGCTTCAGGAGGAAGTCTACATTGAGCAACCTCCTGGAGTTCAGAACCACTTTCCAGATCATGCATATCTACTGAATAAAGCCGTATATGGACTAAAACAAGCTCCAAGAGCATGGTATGATACTCTGTCTCAATTTCTTCTGAACCACAATTTTCAGATCGGCTCTGGATAAACTTTATTTAAATTTATTAAGGGGGAACATACCTTATTAGTTCAAATTTATGTTGACGATATTATTTTTGGGTCAACTAACCCCAAACTCTGCGAGAAATTCTCTAAGTTAATGCAGGGACAGTTTGATATTAGATATCATTTTATTCGAGATCACGTTGGCAAAAAGAAAATTCGGATCGAGCATATTTCAACAGACCAGCAAGCAGCAAATATCTTCACCAAACCACTTCCTGAGGCTAAGTTTAATTATTTTCGTCAAATTCTTGGCTTAATAGACTTATCTTGATATTTTAGAGGTATTTTTTTGCTTTAAAGATTGTATACTGGCACAGATCGATAATACAACGATCAGAAAGACAGAGACCGGTCCAAACTTTCAGACCGATCTATGTCAAATCTGATATTATCCCATGATCTGTCTGGTCAACCAGTCTTTAATAAAGTAATTGTTTAAAACAGCCCGGGCTGATTGAATTTTAACCGCCTTATCTCTCTTTCATCCTAACCGCTTATTTTGAATTCCTTAAATATCAGTCCTCGAGATACAAACACGTGTCCTCTCTCTCCTATTTAGCGGGCTGAACATCTCACTTTCATTTCACTTTTTACGAATTACTGCTGTCCATTTCTAACTTGCAAATATTTCCAATTTCTTCGCAATCTTCTTTACATACTCAAATGGCCACTATCACTCACAACTCCCTCTCTGTTGAGTTTAATGAAATCTACAGGGCTGAAGATCTAGAAATGGTCTCCATGTTCAAATCCTTGGAATCTTCAGGATTAAGGAACTTTCTGGAATGCGGGACGATGGTTTACAAGTCGGAGATTCGAGAGTTGTTCGCCAATGTTGTGTCTCAGATGACGTTCATCTCCACCTCCGTCAAGGGCAAATCTTTTGACATTTCTCAGTCGACGATGTCAAAGACCTTTGGTCTTCCCAACACCGGACTGACTGAGTTTGGCCACATTCCTCAGGCCACTATCACCGATCTTCAGGGGAAAGTATCTATTTTTGGCCACAGACTGCAGTCATCCTTCAAGAAGAAGGAAATGTTATTTCATTTCCAAGTTCTCTGTGAAATTGTTGACAAGCCACTACTGGGAAAAGCCGGAAGCTATGACGCCGTCACTGTCGAAAAATTCCGGGCCATGGCTGCTATTTACTCCGGACAGAAAATGAACTAGTCCGCGATCTTGTTTGGAGTTCTGCTGGAAACAGTTATCGCATCCAAACAGGCTGTCTGCTTTGCAGTTCCCCTCAGCAAGCTATTGGAGACATTGGACATCGAGCTGGGGAAGCCGTCTGCTTTGAGCCCCTTCAAAATTCTCAACCCCAATGGTTTGGCACTACTGAAGTCCAAAAGTGCTCCACCCACTCCTTCCGATCTGGTGGCTGTCAAGATTGAACAGGGACAAAAACAGGCTGCTGCTAGAAAACCTCGAGTCAAGCGCAAAATTACAATCCAGACTGACTCAGAGGAAACTCAGTCTGCTCCTTCATCTCCAGCCAAGCCACCTCCAAAGAAGCCAAGAAGCCAAATCACAAGCCCATATCAACCATCAACATCAAAACCTTACCCACCTTGCCCTCAACAAAAGCCACCCCTGCTACCCAACCTTCAACTCAACCTTCAACAATTCCATCCACTGTACCCAAAGTCACCATCCGAGTCCCTTCTGCCATCCCTGTAGTCAAAGGCATTGTTGTCACAGAATTGGGAGACTACATCCAATCCGGGATCAAGACCTGTCTCCCATCGGCACAGGCAAAGGCAAGGAAGTTCTCGCTGAGCACCTCTCTTCCAAACCTAAGTCAGCTGCTCAGACTGCAATCGACATCGCCATGGAAGATGTTGAAGAAAAGGTCAATGAGCTTACTGTGGTGTTTGATGAATATGTTGCATACAGAACGGTCAACCACATTGATCTGTTCTTCGGCAAGCTGAAGAGACTCCAAAAGATGGAACAAGAAGTCCTTAAGGGGACAGAGACTGATGACGTACGAATTGCGGTTCATCGCAAAGACTTGTTCCAGGCTAACCACAGATTCAGACTGGCCAACTTGCTCATTGCAGCCAAGAAGGCAAATTTTGATACCAATGCTCCGACTGCCAAAGATGATGGTGCTGTCATTGCTCAGCTGGAAATGGATATTCATGCTCTTCAATTGGCTGTTCGCTTTCAACGACAGAAACTCAACATATCCACTCCAGTTCCCAGCCCGGATCACCCATCTGCGAGCAAGACCTTGGCCGAACCATTCTTTGAGCCACTTTCTTCTGGTACAGCAGAGCAGCCACTGACTAATGTTCTGTCTGCAGCAGAGACTGAAGCCATGGATGTACTGCTGGAATCTCCAACAACTTCCATCCCCCTAGCATCCTCAGTCTCCCACTTTCAGCACAGTCCAACCGCCAAAACTATTACAGTTGTCATACTAGATTTTGTCGATCCGGATTTGGTGGTGTCAACAGTTGTAGCAGCATTACAGGTTGAGGAGCCTACCAGACCTATCACTCCTCCAGATCAGTCCGCAGAAGATTTGGCATTTTTGGAAGACTTCTCTTCGGACCTGGTCACTTTGATCCAGTCCGAAACACTCCACTCTGCCGTTTCCACAATCGTACCAGTTGAAGCAGCAATTGATCTACCAGAGTCACCTTCTGATCACTCTTCAGACCATTTATCTGTTGAAGCCCCATCTCTGGCCAAGTCACTTCAACTCCTTTCTGATAACTGTCTATCTCTATCCCAACGAGTCATAGAAGTCATCAGAGTCAGAGGACTACATTCTTGGATTTTGAATCCTTCAAAGAGAAGATGACGGCCAACATTAGTAGCATTCAGCGCGGACTGAATGACATGTTCTCTCAGCAAGCTTCATATAAAAACAGCCTGAGAAAATAACAGATCGAGCTGGCCACTGAAGTTTGGGCTTCCGTCGCAAAGTCCCTTATTGCTCAAGACACTCGTCTTGATGCTATCAGCGCTCAGCTCGCACAAATCGTCGACTTTCTTCAGGAGATTGGTGCTGACAAAAAAGGGGAAAAGTGAAAGGATTTCAAGCCAGCTCAGTCGTCAGCGAGGAAGTAGATGTCTATTTAAGTCAGACATGTAAATGTATCTCAGATCTTTGTTCAATAAAAATCAGAATTCTTATTTAAGTCTTAGTTCATTTATTTTGAACAAAATGACTTAATCAATCCGAACTACAACTTATATCAGTTCATTTATTTTGAACAAGAAGAATTAATTGATCCGCAGAATACGCTTCAGAATTCGTTTTATAAGACTGAATAAGAAGACATAGAAGCTAGGTTTTGTCATCATCAAAAAGGGGGAATTTGTTAGTTCCGGATTTTAAAGATGACAAAACGAATCAGAACGGATCGATGGAATTCAGTCTGACCAGATCGATGCTCAAAGCAGATCAAGCTGATATGGTCTATCGCAAAAATCAGAACGGATCGATGAACATCAGCCTAACCAAATCGAAGCATAAGATCGATCTCAACTCTAATCATATCAGAGCAGACAAGGTTGAATAAGCTTTGCTCTTCAGTCCGAATCATTAACGGCTATTTATTGAAGCATTGAATGTTGCAATTAATGCTGAAAAAGACCAAGGACTGAAGATTACCGTAAAAGGTAAGAAGACAAAGAAGAGCTTACCTGACAGTCGCCGAAAGCATGAACCAGAATGGCAAGTGCCTAAAAAATAAGACTGTAGCTTATTCAGAGTTTAAGCAGAGTCAAAAGTTGCACGGAAAAGGAAATAATGTCATTGGTACAATCAACTATATAAGGATGCAACTAAAGAGCTCAAGAAGACTGACCGATCAATCAAGAAACGAAAAGAGAAAAACAGCACAAGCTTATAAGTTCAGATATTCTTGAGCCGAAAGTTTTCATAAGCACAAGCATATTGTAATATTTGATCATCTCAGGATCACTGTGTGCATAGACAAAATTAGTCTATCTTTTGTATTCTTTACTAAGATAGAGAAGTGAGAATCAATTGTAACTGTCAGACAGTGTGTGCCTGAACAGATCGAGAGACTAGGAGTTTCAGTCTGGTAGTAAGGTAAATCCAGCTGAATCGGGTTTGTACAACAGGATTGTATAAATCAAAGTCTTCTTGTGGAATCCTTCCTTAATTGGAAGAAGGGGAGACGTAGAAGGATTACACCACCTTCGAACTTCCAGAAACACATTCTGTCTTTTATCATTCTGCACTCGTTATACTCTTCAAGCCATCGAGCCGTTCTTACTAGTCTAAGAACAGACCGTTCCGCACTAAAATATTCAGTGGTCTGTTCTGCAGAAAAGTTGATTAAGAAATAGATTTCACTCACTAACCCGAGAGAAATCACAAAGAATTAATTTTTAAAAGGGAGTGTTCATTCACCCCCCTCTAAACACTCCGGACCGATCCTAACACAATCACTGCCTTCCTTTCGGACAGCACTAATCCTTCTTTGTAGCAAACATCTGAAAAGATTTCCAAATGCGTAAGATGCTCTTTCATGTTTTTTTTTTACCCAATGAGGATGTTCAATAAACACGAACATGAAGCTGAAGTAATCCTTGAAAAATTACATCTTCCTTTGGAATATCTGGGGAACGTTTGCCATATCTGGGGAACGTTTGCCAATCCCATTGGCATAACATTTCAGATATAATGTCATTGTGGCGTGGTCAATACTGTGTATTTCCTGCTTGCTTCCTCCATCTTGATCTGGTAAAATCCAGACTTACAATCGAACTTGGAAAACACTTTGCCATTCTTGATGATGTTTACCAAATATTCTCTTCATGGGATAAAGTATCCACCGAAATCCAAGATGTCATTGATTCCTTTGTAGTTACTAATCTTGGCTTTCCTCTTGATTTCTCCATGATTTCGAACAAGAACTCTTGGACTACTATATGGAGAAACACCTGCTGAGATTAACTTAAGGTCAAAATGTTCCTTAAGTATTAAATATCCATCCGATCTTCTATATTCATGGGGATTGGTCTGAATCTAACGAACTCATTTTCTTTTCCTGCTTTCACCTTCAAAATAGCTTTGAACTCATTCTTATTCCACCATGCCAGTGGATCCTCGTTGTAGTTCTTATGAATCTTCCTTTTAACACCCTCTAGAGTAATTTACTCTTTGAGGCTAGCTTCAGGTTGTGGAACCTTGTTCTGCAATGCCTTTTTTAGTAATAAAATGGTTTCTGGAGTAACTTCCTCCTCATCCTGTTCTCTGAAAGACATAGTATTAACTCAGTCAAAAGTTTGGGAATCTTTTTCACTAGGACCTTGTTGTCGGACCTGAAGGATTGCTTCACCAAATTTATGATGATCCTTCATCTTAAGGTGTCGAAGTTTTCCGTCATCACCACGCTTGTGAAAACTAATGGGGAATTTTCTATGAAACACCTCCCATAGTCTCTGCACAATAATCTTATTATACAATCGTATTACTGTATCCTACCAGGAGGACTCGCGGGGCCTTTCGGCGCTAGAGCCATTCACAAAGGGTTGTGAAAATAAACCTCATTGTCTCGTTTTCCTGTGTAAAACGCTTGAATGTCTGTAGGAAATTGTTTCCTAGTAGCACATCAGCTCATGTATAATGGAAATAAATAGGTGGAGTCTTGACTTTGTACCAGGGGGTACCGCCTGCTCCGCCAATTATTATTTCCGTCGCCTGGGCTCCTTCATTAAGAATAAGAATGTGATGTCCGGGGATTAATGGTGTTAATCACGGTGTGGTATTAATCCTTGATGGATTTTTATTGTGGCAATTAGGAATTAATTGCGGTTATGGGTCTCCCGAGATTGTTAAATCGGGCATTTGGGATTGTTGGACCCAAAGGTTGGGATTGTATCCTCATTTTGGTGGAAAACCTATGAATTCGGTTTTTAGTGGGACTCGGTGTCCGGGGTGCCTTATGTTGGGGCCAGTCTGGGGATTTGATGTTGGAGAGAGAGTTTTTGAAAACAGATGATTTTTAATGAATCATGATGTATTTGTGGAGGTATTGGTGTGTTGTGGTATTTTGGCTATATATACCCGTTGAACACAAGATTTCCGTCATTTTGGCACGAAATCACTCCTCTCCCTCTCCTCTCCCTCTCTTATCGTGTAACCCCTCTTCCCCTAACCCTTATCTTCTCTTTGGAGAAAAGTGACCGGAGGCTCGGTTTAGGAGCCGGATTTTCGAAGATAAGTTGGTAATCTCCTTCCCCTCGCTATTATCTTCGTTTTGATTGTGATTTTGTTGGTTTTGGTTGAGTTTTGGGTTTGGGTTGGTTTGGGTGATTTTGGTGAAAATCATAAAATCTTTTGGGTTTGTGTTAAATTGAGTTTAGCACCCTTGTTGGAGGTCCTTGTGTTTGGTTTTGTTGTGGTTTTGAGTTGGGAGGAGTTGGGGTATGGTTTATGGAGGTTTCAAGCTTTTAAAAATGGGGGTTTTCGAGTTGCAGGGCTGCTCGATCGATCCGAAAATATTTTCGATCGATCGAGCATGGAAGTATGTCTTTTGTGGATTTGGAACAGTGGACCGATCGATCGGTATTTTGACCGATCGATCGGAGGGTGGTTTCGATCGATCGAAATGAAATTTCGATCGATCGAGACGGCCAGTTTGTTGGTGCCTCTTTTGTTGTTTCTTGGCTCTTTTTGGGTGTCTTGCATGCTTCACCCCGGGTTATTTTAAAAGGTTAATTGGCATGGATTGACAATATTTTTGGGGTATTATACATGCTTAGCCGGGAACTTTTATAATTGGGTAATCGTCATGGATAGACGACATGTTTGGGAGTTTTGAACGTGGTTGCATACTTATGCTTGGTTGTTTATGCGTTTTAGCAGATCTTTCTCGAGGCATGGAACTAAAGCAAGGTTTGGCTCAGACTACGGAAACTTAAGGTACGTAGGACGTACGAGCATAACCTATTATAGTATTGCAACTGTAAAATGCATGGTGTATGATAATTGTATTAAACGGGTATTGGAACATATGGTGTGTGGTGATTACATTATATGGTCATGGAAATATGTGGCATGTGGTAATTGCGTCGGATAGGTATTGAAATGCATGGTGCATGACATTGCTATAAATGGATAACGATATGCATGGTAAATGGTAATTGTGTCAAATGGTTGCATATTGGGAACCATACGGTGCCGCTTTTGAGCAAGCAATGATTTGGGATGCTGTTGCCGTTGAGCGACCATCGGTTATGACGCCGCTAGTGTTGAGCGTGCGCGGGGTTTATAATGCCGCTATTGTGGAGCGAGCAATAAAATAGGAACATGGAATCATTGAACGGATTTATGTGATATTTACGGTCTTTTATATAATGATTTTACCCTATTGATTATGGAACTGGCATAACAGGACGATATTAGTTAATCTATGTGGCGATTAACTGGCTTTGGGAATTTGATGAGTTTGGTTATTTTGAGAACATGGACAGTACAGGGGATCCCGGATGAGGGTGTTACCGTCCAGGGAGTATCATTTAAATTATGGCATTTACATTCTGTAAATTATGAATTGCAATATTATGATTATTGGAATTGGTGGCATTGGTATGCTCACCCCGTGTGGGGGCTGTCTCTGTTGGGGCAGGTAACACAGGTGTAGCGATAGCTTTGGAGTCGAGCTCGGGCTGTTGATAGAGGTACTTCCAGGATCGAGGTACCAGAACTGGTTGAATAAGTACACAGATCCAGTGTTGAGATCGAGCTGTGCTTGGAAGGTGCTACCAGAATTGAAGTACCAGTAACGGTATCCGGTAGAGTATTTTATACATCAGATACACGCTTATCCATTGGGTACTCTTATGTGAGTACATTTTACGTGTATATGGAATGTATAAATGGGCTACGGCTTCTCTATGTTCATTATGGTTGCATGCAATTAATTATGGAATTGCTAAAAGAACTAAGAGCATGTTAGTGTATTATGTGAGTGCATGTTATATGAATAATCTTGGTTGGGGAATCTGAATATTATGTGAATTGAATGCAAGAAATTGTCTGGGTAGCATTCGGTGTTGCACTTGCACATAGTTTTCCCCATGATGGTATGATTATATGCACTAATGGTATGGCTTAATACACTAATAACGGGTTAAGGGCACGGGGGTCCTTACAAAGAATCCGTTTGAAAAAATCTCCTCCGGCAATAGCTGGTAATTTCTCACCAACTTCTTTGGGGAAGATGTATCTTTTGTCCATGCATATGCCAGCTCCTGAATCAATATATGCTGCGAAATATTCTGCACGATATTTCTCATGTAACATCCCGACGGAGATATATATAGAGAATGAACTGGTGGTCATCTGATCCTATATCTTTTTCCATCCACTGTGAATTCCATTCCATCTTGTATATTTCCCAAGGTTTATGCTCCTCGAGGAATTCAATCCCAAAAATAAGTTGTTCTGGAACCATGCCTGATGTTCATTCAATGGTTAGATCAATTTAACCAATTTTGAGGTTTCTTTGATATTTGCCCCCCGTAGGTTGTTGGAGATAATATAAGACATCACAAAGAAATATATTGTTCTTTTAAGCAATGTCAAAGATTATCTGCACTTCGCGCCATCTTCTGGACACTTAAGAATACCTGTTGTTTTTAAGACATCAGGGATCTTCTGAATCCTACTCGAGGCAGCCTTTTGTTTTTCCCCGGGATAGTTACTTATCGACCTATCCTGTTGGAAAGACATTCTTCTTGGCTTGATTATAAGGCTCCGGCTTCTGTTCAAAACAGGCTGGTTTTGTATCCTCATATTGATCTCTTTTTATTGTCGGAGTATCAATAATGTCTGGCAATACTGCTTTGGCAAAATCTTCGAAGATTCTGGGGACTTTGATGAATTCTTTTCTCAAGAATACTTCTGAATGATGAGTATTCGAAAGCGCATATGACACCTTATAGGTGATCGAGTAAGGTCTATTCCATTCTTTCATCAAATCATTTCTTTTAAAGTCCTGATGAGGAGTAAGAACCTTGTTGAAGTATCGATCTCCTAAATTTTATGCAAATCTTGTAGATGTTAAAGGCCATCTTCCTTGCATACAGATTTCCTGCCATTGCTCCCAAACAAGAATATTTGAGGTTCGGGATTCTTTTGTAAAAGATTGTAGGTTGAGGGGAGAATCAATTTCTTCCTTGAAAGTTGCCTTGATTATAACCCTAATGGCTCGAACTCTTTAGCAACTTCTCTTTTAACTTTGTTCTTAATCTCTTGGATTTCTCTGTAGAGGATTATCTACATCTCAATTTGGTTTCCTGTGAATTCCACAGGGATCGCAAATTCACATGTTGTCACCCTATGGATAATCTGGAGCTTCCTACTTCGAAGACCAATCATATCCATGGATTTTTCTATTGCTCCAATTGTAAATCCATCATACATCTGAAGTTTTGGCTCTTCTTTCCTGATCCTCATAAAGGTTTTATGAGAAACGATGGTATGTGAGAAAAACCCTGATGGCTCTTCTATAATCATGTGTTGAATGAATTCTCATTCACTCTGATTCTGTACTGGATTCACTTCCATTATCAGAATATATTTCTTCCTCGTAGATGCTTTCATCTGAGGGAATGTCCTCAAATTGATACATCTGCACCAAGTCCTGGAAATAAACAACATCCTCGAACTCATTGGTGTGCTCGAACTGTCTTACTCCTCGGCTTTGGTTCTCTGGACAATCTGTAAAGACATGTTCACTTGCTCCGCATGTCCAGCAGTTACAATCTTTGAAACTCTCATTCGCACGAGTATGAGTGCGTCTGAAAGTCCTCTTCGATGGTGTTCTTCTAGTACTTGCTTGATTAGAACCCGTTGACAAGGTTTTACTCCTAGTTGGTCCTGATCTTTGCCCAGTTTTTTAACTAGAAATTCCTAGGTAGCCATGAATGCCTACTTCTTCTTGAACCACTTCCGCGGGCATAAGGATGACTTCTGTGTTTTTTCATCTTCCACCTCTGGGGGTAGTTTCCAACGATAGTAGGGATATCATTCCATGTACATCAAAGAGGAGTTGTTTTGTTAATTACTCTTAGCTTCTTGTAATTCTTTTGGAGTTTTGCTTGATAGTACCACTCCGCAAGCTTCATTTTCAGAAATGACATTTTCCTGGCCACCGTCTCAATTCTTTGCGGTGTATATTCCTGGATAAGCATTTCCCTTCACGGACTCGGTATTTTGGCAAAGAACAGTTCTGATGCATCTTGTTCTTCTATCTGTGCCTTCCATCTATACTCTGTGAAGAACTTGATATACTCATCTACATAACAAATATCATGTAGTCCTAGGCTAATTAGCGCTTGTCTATATTTTTTAGCCTTTTCTTCCCCCATTCCTTGGAAGTAACCAACTCCAATGAAACAGATTTTAAAGAATTTTGCTATCTTGTCCACGATTTCTTTCAGGGACTCTCTGGCTAAAACTTCTTCTTTGGTACCTGGGTCTCTGAGTTCCCAGGCAATCTTGACAGATCCTTCCAGGCTCATTTTAAGGAGTAAAATGAATCCTTCTTTACTTAGATCAAGCATTCATGCTGCTATTCTCATTGCTGAAGCCCATTCATCAATAAGAACTTCACGATTTTTAAAGTCCAAGATATCAATGTTGAACATAAGTCCATATGGATGAATAAGATCTAACTGAGATTTCCTGTAAGGAGTCTGATGTATATCTGGCCTTGGGGAACGATTTCTCACTCCAACTGGGGATCTAAGTTTGCTCCAGTGGTAAAATCATCTCGGTCGAGCATGCTTTGATTTTCTCCGGGTGGATTGTGTGACCCGAAACTTTCTTGTGGTGGAGTTCTGGTTACAACTTCACCTGTCTTCAAGTCTACGAGATTGAATCCCGCAAACGAATCAGCAAGATCGCGTAGATCTTCCAGGTTGATTCTTTCCATTACTTTGTTTGAAGTATTGGCTCTGCTTGAAGGACTGAAATCATTTTTTGCAGTCTCAGTTAAAGGCATTCACACCTCGTCTGCTTTCCCTTTTTGGTGTAAAAGGGGCTCTGTTCCATAGGAAGGTGGTAACCATCCTCCGTTCATTCTTCCTGAAGAACTTGGTCTTGACTCCAACTCTTTAACTAGGGTTTGATCATCTCGAAGGTTTTCAAGAATTTCCTCCTGATGTTTAATCATAATCTCCACATGATTTTGAATCTGATGGACATGTGCAGGGACGTGGTATTATAGGTATCCATAACGCTGCACTGTCTTCTGGATCTCTCTAAGATATTGAGATATCTTAGAAGTAGCCGGCTCGATTTCTCAAAAGGATGGTTCACCCATCCTTTAGTCCGGATCCAGTTAGGTGGTTGAGATATGGAATCATGTGGTTATGCTCAGGATGATCTCTCTCCTGGGCCTCGGTTAACTCGGATTGTAGCTTGAGATTCATCCTATAAAGATTACTCGCCACCTTCTCATGTTCTTGATACTGGTATATGCTAGAAAGGCTATCACCAATTTATAGTAAAATATTTCATTTGTGGTTGAAATGTTTAGCTTCGGCTAGATATCTTTGATTTAGTTCTTCCAATTTCTGGAAGTACCACCTGTATGAGTTGCAACTCGAACATTCGTTCGGATCCATTATTTCTTGAATCGTCTCCTCAGTATAGGTTACAAATTAATCTTCAAGATATTACTAAAGTATTTTCAGAATAAAGCTAGGCTCTGATACCATTTTACGAAGATGGATCGCGAAGGAAAAGGTTATTAAAAAAATAGTAAAACTTTGGGCAAGATTTGAAAAGTATTTAAAACTCTAGGGGTATCATGCAATTAATCCATTTAACTTTATAAGGGTAAATTGGTAAAGTGTTGTTGTAATGCCTAGACATTAATCATCCATGGTTTATTTAATGATTGGGTAATTATGAAAGAATTACGGTATGATGTGGACTCGGATATGTGAGTCATATGTGATAGGGGAAAGGATGTGATTAATGAGGCAATTGTGTTATTATATAATGAACAAGGTTGACTTATATGACTTGTATAAGTTATACTTGGTATAGTAGTAACTTGACATGGAGGGCATGTATTTGATGCATGGTAGACCACATGGAATAAACTTGGCATGAAGTAGTTGGCAAATATAATTTGAAACACACAACTCACCTACAAATATCTACACATGCTCTCTTGAATCTCTTGGTTTATTTGCTTGGTTCTAGCTTGGAATCATGTTCTAAATGCAGGATGTGGTAAGGATAAGTTGCATGATCTACTTTGATGTAGTTAGGTGGTGTGATAACTTAGTTATGATGTTTTTTATGCAATTCAAGAAGCAAGTGATTTGTTAGAAGGAAGATGTAATTCATATGTTATTGAATTCAATGAACTAAGTTGTATGGTGATAGAAACATGTTCATATGATGTTAAAGTATGCATATATCAAGTTTTGATGGTTTAAATTGAGGCGCAGGTTGAGAATCACGAAGATAAGCATTAAAATCGCCATTGTTCTAAAATTCTGTTGTCGACCGATCGATCGCTAGGATCGTACCGATCGATCAGTGAAACAGTGGATGTAAGGTGGTGTAGGTAGCGATCGATCGCTGAAGGCGACCGATTGATCGCTCGAATGCCGTAGCTTTTTATGAAATTCAGATTGAATACCGATCGATCGCTAGATTTTTATCGATCGATCGCTAGGGTTGCATGATTGGACCGATCGATCGCTACAGTGACCGATTGATCGTAGACGTAAAATGTTGAACAATGTTATATTTTTGTGGAATGTGATAGTGCAACCTCTTTTAACATGAGATATTGTTGGTATTGTTGTAGCATCATTACAAGGGACAGGACAACGAGGCGATTAACCATTGACACCTGATTTATATCTTGTGTGTCGCACAACAGGTACGTATTAACGTACGAGTATTGATGTTACATTTATGATAAATGTATATGATGAGAATATGTACTGTTGACATATGACATTGTTGTGACTATCATATGTGATGATGATATATATGCTGTTGAGGCATGTGATTGGTGCTGTGAGGCACGATGCTGTTGAGGCACGTGATTGGTGCTGTGAGGCACGATGCTGTTGAGGCATGAGATTGGCTGTGATATATGTGAGGACGGTTATATGATATGTGCTGCTAATATGAAGATGTGAGGAGGTTTCACTGACATATTGAGCTGAGATAAGCATATCATATGATGCCACGATAGGTGTGCCGCATATGCTTTGGCTGAGAATGTGCCACGATAGATATGCTGCATATGCTTTGGCATGAGAGGTATACTCCGGTTGAGTATATGCTCGGTCTGTTATAATGTGTGAGGACGGAAAGATGATTTGTGCTGCTAATATGAAGATGTGATGAGATTTCACTGACATATTGCGCTGAGATAGGCAAATCATATATGTCCCATTATAACAGGGTGATAGATGAGGCATGTGATATCATATTTGTATATTGTGATATGAAGTATGTACATGGATATGTACATGAACCATATGAAGTATGTACAGAGATATGTACAGGAACAACCAAAGAGGAGTATTGCAAATGCATAAGTTACAGGAAGTTATTTATATTGTATTGATGCATTATCTTGATGTTATTATGAACATCATTACAATACTCATGTTTTGTATGATTGTTCTGTAGGGACTCATAGCGGGGGAGTGTTGGGATTGTGAGCCTATCTTCTGCTGCTAGACATGAAACTGAGCGAGATTTGGTACTATGTAAAGGATATACAAGATGTAATGTATATGAAAAATGTAAGGGAAAGACATAGTGAAAAATCTCAATCAGTAGTAATAGCATCTTAATTCTGTTTACGTAGCATGTGATTTACGTAATTGAACACTTATTTAAGGATTAAGGTGACGAGGTCCCACAGTTGTGGAGTAGGGTATGGAGTTAGGATGAAGATGAAAGTATTGTTGGGGAGTTAGAATATAGAATAATAGATAAGGGGAGTAAAGTTAAAGAATGTTTGGGTTTAGGGAATTTTTGTTAGTTTACCCTTATTTATTTTACAAACTATTTCTTTTAAATTTTATTATTACGGGGGCAAAAATAATTTCTAAGGTCTTGTAAGTCAATGATGCTATGGCAAATTTAGAATAAATCTCAAAACCAAACTAAAATTTAACATCAGTCCATGTGTAAGAGAACTTTTGGTGTCAGTCTCCAAGGCATAAATTGCATAGTTCTAACTCTCTATTCACCTAAAATACCACTGCCTTCTGACACGTGAAGTTGGTATAAAACCTATACAATTTACTAGTTACATATGAAGTTGATATAAACCTATATAATTTTGGTACTAGTTACACTTTAAATTAGTATGAAACATATACTGTTTTGGTACTTATTGGTATGAAACATATGCAATTTTGATACTAAGTATACATAAAAGTGGTATGAAACTTATACAACTTCGGTACTAAGTATACATAAATTTGGTATGAAACCTATAAAATTTTGGTACTTATTACACGTAAACTTGGTATGAAATATAATTGTGGTACTAATTATACATAAAATTGGTAAGAAACATATATAACTTCGGTACTAAGTATACATAAAATTGGTATGAAACCTATAAAATTTTGGTACTTATTACACATTAAATTGGTATGAAACCTATATAATTTCGGTACTAATTATCCATGAAATTGATATGAAATCTTTACAATTTTGGTACTAGTTACACATGACATTGATATGAAACTATACAATTTTGGTACTAGTTACAAATAAAATTGGTATGAAACCTATGCAAGTTTGGTACTAAGTATACATAAAATAGCAATGAATCATATACAATTTTAATACTTATTACACATGAAATTGGTATGAGAACAATACAATTTTTGTACTTATTACACTTGAAGTTAGTATGAAATATATAATTTTGGTCTAGTTACAAATAAAATTGGTATGAATCCTATATAATTTTGGTACTAGTTACACATAAAATTGGTATGAAACATGCACTATATTCGGTAATTATTACATGTAAAGTTAGTATGAAACCTATACAATTTTGGTATCAAGTATACATAAAATAGGTATGAATCATATACAGTTTTGGTACATATTACAAATGAAATTGGTAAGAAAACTATAAAATTTTGGTACTTATTACACGTGAAGTTAGTATGACATATATACAATTTTGGTACTAGTTACACATGAAATTTGTATGAATCATATACAATTTTGGTATTAGTTACACATGAAATTGGTATTAAACCTATACTATATTCGGTACTTATTACACGTGAAGTTTGTAGGAAACCTATACAATTTCTGTACTAAGTATACATAAAATTGGTATGAACTATGAAACCTATGAATTTTTTGTACTATTCTATACAATTTTGGTACTGGTTACACTTAAAATTAGTATTAATCCTATACAGTTTTGATAATAATTATACATGAAATTAATATCAAACATATATAATTTAGGTACTAGTTACACAATATTGGTATTAAACCTATACAATTTGGGTATTAATTACACATTAAATTAGTATTAAACATATACAATTTTGGTACCGTAATAGTTACACATAAAATTGGTATTAAACTATACAATTTTGGTACTAGTTGTACACGAAATTGGTATTAAACGTAGACAATTCAGGTACTAGTTACATATCAATATTGATTTTAAACTTATATATCGAAGAAACAAACAATATCAATTTCAAACAACGATAACAACATTTCTATAGAATCTTCTATATTAATATTAATCTTCTATATCGAACAAACAAAAATATCAATTTCAAATAACATCAATTTAAACTTTACAAACAATATTTGTTTAATATCGTACTAGTTACACATGAAATTTGTATGAAACCTATACTATTTTCGGTACTTATTACACTTGAAGTTGGTCTGAAACATATACTAGTTACACATGAAATTGTATTAATCCTATACAATTTTGGTACTAGTTACACATGAAATGAGTATCAAATCTATAGTTTAGGTATTAGTTACAATTTAAATTTGTACTAAACTAATATAATTTGGTCCTAGTTAAGCATTATATGAATTAATACAAATTATATGATCGCCTATGAGCATAGAGATATGTGTATATGAGTTGTATAAATGTCTTTCACATTACTCTTTTCAATGGGACATTGCATGCAATGGGTTTAAGAGTAAACATGCATGATGAATAGAGAATATGCTTCGTGCATTAGGGTTTATGTCGAATCGTGCATTATTTGTGATTCCTAATTTGAATTCGTTTCAATTAACTATATGATAGTTGAATCGTCATATTTATTTAGAATCTATCACTCGGTAAAGGGGTTTTGAATAGGACTATATGAATTTACATCGTTGGAAATTTATATAGTCGACATGCGTATAACTTCAACGAATCATTATGCTATTTAAATTGTTTAATAGTTTATCTTAGGTGAACACATGAAGATGACTGTTGAATGATTATTTCTATTTAACAATCGGAAGATGTAATAGAATAACATAGGATTCTTTGGCTAATAAACGGAAGAACACAACATAGTGGATAGGTGAACACATCAAAATGACTGTTGAAATTGATATTTTTGTTTGTTCGATATAGAATATTAACATTAATATAGAAGATTGTATAGAAATGTTGTTATTGTTGTTTGAAATTGACATTGTTTGTTTCTTCGATAAATAAGTTTAACATCAATATTGATGTGTAACAAGTACCTGAATTGAATACGTTTAATACCAATTTTATGTACCACTAGTACCAAAATTGTATAAGTTTAATACCAATTTCATGTGTAACTAGTACCAAAATTATATAGATTTAATATCAATTTCGTGTGTAACTAGTACCAAAATTATATATGTTTAATACCAATTTTATGTGTAACTAGTACCAAAATTGCATAGTTTAATTACCAATTTCATGCATAACTAGTACCAAAATTATGTAAGTTTAATACCAATTTTATGTGTAACTAATAACAATTTAAAGTGTAACTAGTACCAAAGTTGTATACATTTAATACTAATTTCATGTGTAATTAATACCCAAATTGTAAAGGTTTAATACCAATGTTGTGGAACTTGTACCTAAATTATATATGTTTGATACTAATTTCATTTGTAATTATTACCAAAATTGTATAGGATTAATATTAATTTCAAGTGTTACTAATACCGAAATTGTATAGAATAGTACGGAAATTTCATAGGTTTCATAGTTCATACAAATTTTATGTATACTTAGTACATAAATTGTATAGGTTTCTTACCAACTTCACGTATAATAAGTACCGAATATAATATATGTTCATACAAATTTAATGTGTAACTTGTACCAAAATCGTATAGGTTTCGTACCAACTTCATGTGTAACTAGTACCAAACTTGTATATATTTCATACCAACTGAACGTGTAATAAGTGAAAATAGTATATGTTTCATACCAATTTTATGTGTAACTAATACCAAAATTGTATAGAATTCATATCACTTTCATATGTAACTAGTACCAAAATTGTATATATTTCATACTAACTTCACTTGTAATAAGTACCAAAATTGTATAGTTTTCTTACCAATTTCATTTGTAAGATGTACCAAAATTGTATAGGATTCATAACTATTTTATGTGTACTTAGTACCGAAACTGTATAGGTTTCATACCAACTTCACATGTAATAAGTACCAAATATAGTATATGTTTCATATCAATTTCATTTGTAACTAGTACCAAAATTATATAGAATTCATACCAATTTTATGTGTAACTAGTACCAAAATTGTGTATATTTCATACTAACTTCAAGTGTAATAAGTACCAAAATTGTATTGTGCTCATACAAATTTCATGTGTAATAAGTACAAAAATTGTATAGGATTCATACCTATTTTATATATACTTCGTACCGAAATTGCATAGGTTTCATGCCAATTTTATTTGTAACTAGTACCAAAATTGTATAGGTTTCATACCAATGTCATGTGTAACTAGTACCTAAATTGTAAAGAATTCATATCAATTTCATGGGTAATTAGTACCAAAATTGTATAGGTTTTATACAAATTTCATCTGTAATAAGTACCAAAATTTTATAGGTTTTATACCAATTTTATGTATACTTTGTACCGAAGTTTATATAGGTTTCTTACCAATTTTATGTATAACTAGTACCAAAATTGTATATATTTCATACTAACTTCAAGTGTAATAATTACCAAAATTGTATTGTTCTCAAACAAATTTCATGTGTAATAAGTACTAAAATTGTATCGGATTCATACCTATTTTATGTATACTTAGTACTGAAATTGCATATGTTTCATACCAATTTTATTTGTAACTAGTACGAAAATTGTATAGGTTTAATACCAATGTTATGTGTAATTAGTATCTAAATTGTAAAGATTTCATATCAATTTCATGGATAATTAGCACCAAAATTGTATATGTTTCATACCAATTTCATGTGTAATAAGTACCAAAATTTTATAGGTTTCATACAAATTTTATGTATACTTCGTACCGAAGTTATATAGGTTTCTTGCCAATTTTGTGTATAATTAGTACCAAAATTATATAGGTTTCATACCAAGTTCACGTGTAATAATTACCAAAAATTTATAGGTTTCATACCAATTTTATGTATACTTAGTACCGAAGTTGTGTAAGTTTCATACCAAATTTATGTATACTTAGTACCAAAATTGTATAGGTTCATACCAATAAGTACCAAAACAATATACGTTTCATACCAATTTAAAGTGTAACTAGTACCAAAATTGTATATGTTTTATACCAACTTCATATGTATACCAAAATTGTATAGTATTCATACCAACTTCACGTGTCAAGAAAGCAATGGTATTTTGTATTTGAGGTGAATAGTGAGTTAGAACTAATGCAATTTACGGCTCGGGGACTGATACCAAAAGTCCTCTTATACATGGACTAATATTCCATTTTAGTTTGGTTTTGTAGATTTATTCTGAATTTGCCCATGATTCTATATCAATTGAAATTCGGCACTGGTAAATCATTAATATATAAATTTCAAAATTTTAATATCCGTTTGTTTCACCACGATTTTATATAGTTGGTTTCTTGTATTTAAGTACGTTGCAGTGCTTGCTTGGAGTTATTTATTCCCATTATGTAAAAACATTAGGTAAATAATTAAAATGTGATTATGTCAAGAAAGAGACTTGCTTGATTTCAAGAAATAATGCACTTATCAAGTTTAATTTTAACAATACAATTATCACAATGATCGGTTTATTGATATTCAAATAAGAAATTTGCTCAATTTCAAGAAAGACTATAACATTTTTCATATTAAGAAATCATTTGTTTTACAAATAATAAAAATTTGTTGTTGATATTTATCCATATTTACAAAGATAAAAGTAACAAAATAAAAGTAAAAAAAATGGGCAAAGGCTCAACGAAGATTTGGACATGGATTATAAGATTTGAAGTCCAATATCCTAACCACCATTAAATTGCTGTGAACAAAATGTATAATAAGTGAATAACAAATTGATTGGCCCCTTGTTCCCATGGGGAATCGAAATCCGGTAACAAAGCCTGAAGCTGATAGGCCATATGGTTGTGTTTATGAATCTCTAGTAAGAAAATGTATAATAATAATTATGTTTGAGGGGAGTTGCCCCTCTCAACCATACATGCATTCGCCCCTGGGTATATCGCATGTGTTACTGCCCCATGAGGTATTTGAGTTATCCAAATTCAAAATGAGGAGTGCGATCCACTCCCAAATTAAATTTCTCAAATTAAACTTGGGTCAATCACGTCATATATGAGGTAATATCCCATGATGTAGGTTAGAAAAATTCTCTGGGTCAATCACGTCCTATATGGGATAATATCCCATAATATAGGTTAGAAAAATTCTCTGATTTCATCCAACATTTGATTTGATTTGATTTTTACGATATTTTTAGTTAATAATAGTTCTTTTCTCCGTAACTTTCAAATTTTATCCACCTATTCTAAGTCATTTATCATTCCGTTACATTAGTCAAACACATATTCTAAATCATTCCACAACTTAGTCAAACGGTGCCTTACAGGTTGACAGATGGCATAAAAAAACAAAACGATGAAAAAAAAAACTGGGGGATTTTGAAGATTAAGTTTTTTTTAATCAATTTTGAAGATTGAGTTAGGAACAAGGCCATGAATGCAGTTAAAGTTTATTAATTTAATTTAAAATAAATTGATCGTTTATCTGTTGAGAAATCTTACAGTAAATCAAATATCGAAGATGGATCATCGATGATCAATTATCTTGAATCTTGGTTCTCATCTACAAGTCTCGATCTTTGAGTTTCCTCTCGTTGGTTAGCAGATTACCACCATAGCGATCTACTTTGTTTATTCACATTAAACCCTTGGACACGTCGGTGATAATCCATGAGGAATGAAGTTACAAAAATGAGAAAATATTATATTGTGGGTGTTTAATTTTGGGAGACGGACACACTATTTATAATGTATCAGATACATTTCATTTGGTGTCTTATTCAGCCACATAGTCTCTCTTGACCATATCCAAGCCGTCGTCCACCGTCCAAACCATTGAAGCGACCGGTAGAAAACCACTGACCAACTTGTTATGTATGCAATAATGTTTCTCGATTAAACAATGCATGCATAGTACACATGTTTACTTACACCTGACTTAGGTTTAAGCAGTTAAGTTCTAGCACATAAATAATAGTCACTTCTGAAAAGATCCTTCATTATCTTTTTTTTCTTATCTCATCTATTGTATATTATATATATAATATCTTAGTTAATATTCTAAATAGCTTAATTAAGGGAGATTCAAAATTAAAAAAAATTAAAAATTTGAAAATTTGAAAATTATTCCGAGATGGAAACCTAATGTGGTGTGTGATCCATCCAAGTTATTTATTCTTCCAACATAAATGAATTCACTAAATAATCTTTGATCTATATCGATATGTGAAGCCTTCTCCAACTCCTTAGATTTACAGGAGTAAACTATTATGCTTCGACTTCAAAAGGCTTGAATAATCTTGTTTGAGCGTTGGTGTTGGGCTTGGTCCTGTTTCTCAGGGAATAAAGCTGGGAACAAGTATCAATAATAAAGCCACAATATCTGTTTAGTCCGACCGATCCGATGGCACCAATCCGATCCGATGGCATCAATCTATATATTGATTTATCTATACACTTGAGCAATCAAATTCCTCTTTCTATGCCAAGTTTAAATTCTGGTACAGAAATTTAAAACCACAAAGAAAGCTTTTCTTTCAGCAAAGTTTCTGTCAATGTGAATTAAATCTTTCAAGAAATAAGTTTTTGAGCACCAAGATTTTAACCAAGAACAAGCAACTCAAAGAATTGTTGATATCCAAATGCCGTGAACCCAATTCACTTGATATTTAATCAATTTAATTCACAATAACAGTAAACCTCTTTTGACCACAGCAATAGAAATTGCAGCACATCTCAAGATCAATAATCAAGCACAATTATTTATCAATGGTAGTAAGAAAACACAAAGCATATCAGATTATATAAAAAAATAGCATTTATGTGGTTCGGTCACCAACTCGACCTACATCCACCGGAAAAGGGGGAAATTCCATTTAGCAACAATCCAAGAATGTTTTACCGATTTCACCACTTTGATATCACTCTTGATCTCTCTCTATTGGAATAGTATTTTGAATATTTTCATAATAATTTTTCCATACTTACAGATATACACGTACCTTATTAGGAAGATTAGATTGACTCAATTTCCTCCTTTTATTCTTTGTAATCTTTTCTTAATTTTTCGTGATCTTGCCTTAGTTGTGATAGGCTCAATTTTTGATGTATATATTTACCTCATTTGTGAATAATAAGATTATGACGTGGCATACTACACTTCTTGATTTTTCACATGGTATCAGAGCCGAAACCTGGATAACAAACACCACTTCTCATATAGCCTACCCGCTGCTAATCTTCTCCCCACTTGAAATCAACCATGGCCGATGACAAATCACCAAATCAACCATGAACGATGGTCAAGACCCCAAGAATGATGTCGTCATCATTTCCGTTAATGACATAATGTCACCATATTTTCTCCATGCCTTTCATAGCCCTGGACAGGATGGGAATTATGGAGATTGGGCGACATGTCCAATGTGTTGTTTGCGAAAAACAAATTTTGTTTTGTCGATGGGTCTTTGCCTATGCCATTTCCGATTCGACATATCTACCCTACTGGATGCGCTGCAATGCAATGGTCAAGGGATGGCTGAGTAGCGTCATGGAGAAAGATATTCGGAGTAGCATCAAGTATGCTAAAACAGCCAACGATATCTGACATGACCTCGAATAAAGATTTGGAAAAGAGAGCGCTCCACGTGTGATGCCCGAGAATTATTGGTGTTAATCCCGGTGTGGTAATAATTCTTAAAGGATTTTAATTGTGGCAATTATGAATTAATTGCGGTTTGGGACTCCCGGGGATTTTAAATCCGATTTTTGGAGTCGTTGGATCCAAGGGATGAGATTGTATTCACATCGTGGGGATAACCTTGGAATTTGATTTTTGGTGGAATCTGGGGTCCGGAGTATTGTACTGGGGCTGGTGATGGAATTTGAGTTTGAGAGATAATTATTGAAAACAGATGATTTTTAATGAATCGTGATGTAGTTGTGGAAGTATTGGTATTTTAGAACCTTGGAGCTATATATACCAAGTTGACTCGGTATTTCATCATTATACGAAAACCCTCCCCTCTCTCCTCTCTCTCTCTCGCACGCCTTCTCTCCCCCAAACCCCTTCATTTCTCCCTCGGGGAAAATGGCCTAAAGCTTGGCTCGAGAGCCGGAATTTCTCGAAGATAACTTGGTAATCTCTTTCCCCTCGCTTTTATCTTCGTATTGATTGTAATTTGGAGGTGTTTGGTTGAGTTTAGAGTTGGTTTGGGTTTTGGGAGATTTTGTAAAATCTTGAAATCTTATGGTTTTGTGTTAAAATGGTTTATAACCCTTGTTGAGTGTACTAGGGTGTTTGTGTGTGGTTATTTTTGAATTGGAGGAAGTTTGGGTATGAATGGTGGAGGTTTTTAAGCTTTTAAAAATGGTGATTTTCAAGTTCGCACAGCTACCGAACAATCGGTAGCTTGGACCGATCGATCGATGCAAGTGCGTAGCGTTGGGTGATTCTTTCTGTCTTTACCGATCGATCGGTATGAGCGACCGATCGATCGGTGGGTGGCTAGCGATCGATCGGTAGCTTGGATCGATCGATCGGTACAAAGTCGTAGCTTAAATCGGATTTTCGAACAGTTACCGATCAATCGGTAATGGTGACCGATCGATCGGTTGTGCGATTTTGAAAAATTGTATTTTGGGTCCTCCCTCGGGTTTTAGGGAGCGATTATCGACCATTTACTATTTAATTATAGTGTTGGGATGATTGTGGTCGGATTTCATGCTTGTGCATATGAATTTGGGATTACTCATTGATTATGAGTTATTGAATTGTGTTTAGCACATTTCTTCATCGGACCTCGAGACTGAGGCTGTGTTTGGTCTTGAACTACGGAATCATAAGGTACGTATGACGTACGAGCATAGCCCTTTATTATAATTGCAATTGTTGAGTGCATGGTATACGGTATTGCAATGACTGTATATGAAAATGCATGGTATATGGTATTAGCAATAAACGGATATTGAAATGCATGGTTTATGGTTATTGCTACAAATGGATATATATGCATTGGGAATTATATGGTGCCGCTTTTGAGCGAGCAATGATTAGGATGTTGTCGCATTTGAGCGAACATCGGTTATGACGCCACTGCTGTTGAGCATGCGTGGGAATGAAATGCCGCTATTGTAGAGCGAGCAATAAAATAGAACTATGGAACCATAAGTGAGATATATGGAATATCTGTGATCATTGTTTAATGATTCGACATTATTGATTATGATATCGATAGGTGGCAAATGGATTCGTTAATCAATGTAATGATTACTTGGCATTTGGGAATTTGATGGTTTCAGTTGTTTTGAGAACAGTGACAGTACAGGAAATCCCGGATGATGATGATACCATCCAGGGAGCATCTTTTATACTTCATAGCATTTACATTTTATAAATTATGAATTGTATTATTGTGATTATTGGATTTGGGATATTGGTATGCTCACCCCGTGTGGGGGCTGTCTCTGTTGGGGCAGGTGATTAGGTACATCGATGGCTTTGGAGTTGAGCTCGAGCTATGGAATGGAGGTGCTTCCAGGGATCGAAGTACAATGACGGTATTGAGCATCGTGTTTTATACATTAGATACACACATACTTATTTGATGCTCGTATGTGAGCACTATGATGTGTAAATGGCATGTATAAAAAGGCAAGGGTCTTTCTCTCTTCATTTATGAGTTGCATGCAATTATTTATTGAATTATTAAATGAACTGAGAATATGTTAGTGTATTATTATGGTGCATGATATGTGTGTGGACTTGGTTGGGGGAAACTAGACATTATACGGAATAATGTAAAGAATTTTATTATTGGCATGATTTGCTATGGTGATAAGTGGTTATCCCCCCTACTTGTATGATTAATACACTAATAACGGCTTAAGGGCACGGGGGTCCTTACATTAGTGGTATCAAAGCAGTGGTTTGCTCTTTGGGGCTGTTGAGGGCCTAGAAACATGTTAATGGGAATGAGAAGCACATACTTTTGCATGATGGTAATTAGTGTTGTGTGGCACAACTATTTTGCTTATGTGCGTTTATGATATGTGATCATAGTGGAACAATTATATGTCATGACATCTATAGAATCATAATATAATCTGTTGATTTTGATTGTGAGTTGTGGCACAGGGACAACCAAATGGAGCATTTTGAAATGCATTGGGATGCAGGAAGTACTTTGTACTCATGATTTATGCATTTACTCATTATAATCATATTGTGGTGAATATGGATTATTATATGCTCATAGTTTGGGATTGTTCTTGTAGGGACGCTATGACATGAAGGGCTAAGGCCAGGGTTGAAAGACACGAAACAGTAACCTGCATTTTATATACAACATGGATTATGCATTGTGGTTGCATATATATATATATATATATATATATATATATATATATATATATATATATATATATATATATATATATATTGGAGTGATGAGTTTAATGCTTTGCCGCAAATGTTGAAGCGAGGGTATTGCCGCATGTCGCATTTGAGCGAGGTGCATTAAAATACACTCATTGTGGTTGTATATATTGGGGTGATGAATTTAATGCTTTGCCGCCAAATGTTGAAGCGAGGATATTGCTGCATGTCACATTTGAGCGAGGTGCATTAAAATACACTCATGGTGATGTATACTGGGATATGGAATATGCATTGTGTTGCAGGTGTAGATGGAATGCTTGGTGAATATCACATGAGTCGTTGTTATGGATGAGTGATGATTTTAAATGCTTTGCCACTGTCATTTGACGCGATGATAGAATACTTGCCGCTGTCATATCGTAGCGAGGAAAGAATATTTGCCGCCAAATGTTGAAGCGAGGGTATTGCCGCATGTCGCAATTGAGCGAGGTTATTCGATGCCGCTGATATGTCGAAGCGAGGGGTATTAGTGCCGTGGTCATGACAAGCGAGGTGCATTAAAATACACTACTATGACAAGACTAGGGATCGGCTATTCTATTGGCGATGGTTTATGCCGCCGTGTATTCATAGCGATGGTTCATTCCGCTATTCTATTGGCGATGGTTTATGCCGCCGGGTATTCATAGCGATGGTTCATTCCGCTATTCTATTGGCGATGGTTTATGCCGCCGGGTATGCATAGCGATGGTTCATTTCGATATTCTATTGGCGATGGTTTATGCCGTCGTGTATTCATAGCGATGGTTCATTCCGCTATTCTATTGGCGATGGTTTATGCCGCCGGGTATGCATAGCGATGGTTCATTCTGCTATTCTATTGGCGATGGTTAATACCGCCGGATATCTATAGCGATGTTTTATGCCGCTGACTCTATGGCGAGAGATCATACCGCTATGTACGTAGCACTGGATTACGTCGCCTACAAGCGATGGGTGCTGATTGCGTACTACTGTTGGACGACGGAGACAGGTATGCCGCTGTCTTGTTAGCGATGAGGTATGGTATATTGCTGTTTTATTGGCATTATTGTGAATGGCATGCATTGATATACATATACCGTCATGTGCTTGACGATGAGATTATGCATGTCGTGTGTCGACATGTATCGTCACGAGTTGACGATGTTATTTTGGGTGTCATATGACAGGTACCGTTACGGGATGACAATGACATAGTGGATGTCTATGTAGACGCGATGAATAATACATTTACATATGTGTATTTAATCGATTGTCTGAGTGCCATGGTGAGCACATAGTAGTGTCTGGGTCACTAGTTGACGAGACAATTATGCCGAGCAGGTTGCTCGAAGGATTATTGGGTGCGCCGTACAGGAAGGGTACCACAACACATATTTGAAGTATATATTTTACGAGTAGTGGTACATTGGGTATACTAGCTGGGATGGTTACGGCCAAATGTTTGTGAGTAGGAGTAGTATTGAGGAAACTACTCGCTCTTGTCGATGTAACGTGTGGTAGACACGGTCACACCCACCCATGAGGGTGTGGAATGAATCCTACGGAATTAGGATTGCTTTGTGATTGAGTAAGGATACCGGGATGTCTGTGGTGCTTTGGTATTTTAGAGAAATGCTGGGTGATGACCCACTACTCTAAATGGATGTTACGGTATGGTATACGAGTGGAACGTGCGATACGTTGGTAGGCTTGGTATAAGCCTATAGAGGCAGCGACTTGCTTGCCAGGTATCATTGCAGTGCTATAGTGGGCATGTAATAACCATTATACTGCTCGTTGGATTCGAGTTTGGTAAATCTTACGGTAATACGATGAAGGTTTATGGTGGACTCTTGTAGTCACTATGTGGCATGAGGTTTGAGTCAGGGAATACCTCACGGGGACGTTTATACGTCAAATACTTTGAGGGACTGATACTGGGTCAGCTTAGTTTTGTTGGGAGTACCAACGTGAATGTCAACAAGTCGTCGTTAGCTCTGGTTGAGCATCTTTGCATATGGAATGCAATGGGGAAACACAATCTGAATTGGGGAATATATTAGGGGGTTGTCACTACTATGTTGAGTGTATCTCTTGGAGAGATTTGGAACATACTGTCATGGAGACAACTGATTTTGGTCGAGGGTTGATTGTGAATCAGCCATGGTAAGCATTACTTGTGTTGGACTGAGTAATGGCTTTTTATTTCCGAGAGACGTACGAGGAGACGTCTCAAGGGAAATGCTCGAGATTGTGGAGTACTATGGCATTAGTACAGAGCATCATTAGGATGAGTATACATGGCGTATACGGGTTTCGATTTGGTAATAGTGGCTTTGATGCACTATTCCGAACCAGTTGCGTTTTTTTTTTGGTTCCGAGATATATTTTAGTATAAATATATCCAGTTTTCCGAACGGCGATCAAGGTTAGAGGGTCATAGTTCATGACACTTCCCTTGTGAGGAAGGCGGTATTGATGTACCTACCGATTGGGAATCTTTGGGAGATTCAATGAGTCGGTTTGTGTGGTGTTGATGTTGGAATCACACCATTGGTCGTTGGTCTGTCAATCGTTATTCTCTGCGAGGTGAGAATAGCTGGGGATTGACAGTTGGTTTTGGGACTTTGGGTATGATTGGAGATACCCGAGCCTTTTGCATTGAGTATGCATGTTGTGTTGGTACTTGGGCATGTATGTGTGTACGAATGCCCGCGTTTCGGTACTTGTTGAGTATCGGATTAGTATGCTTGGTTGACGAATCTCTGGTGAGAGATTGTGGCACCTTTAGATTGGTAATCTCGATGGCACGATGTATTCTGAGGAATAATCGTGAGGTCCGGTTGACTTCCCCCGAGGAGGGATTGTCGTGTTTTGGGACCATGGTAATTCTTGCTGGTTAATTCGATAGCCTCCATGTGTTAGGATTGTTGAATCCTAGGGTAAACGAGGGATGGCCAGAATTCGGATTGGATAAGTGTCGTGGTTGACGCGTGTGGAGGGAATGCAATTGATTGTTCTTGCATGTCCTTTCGAGAACTTGAGACTTTGTGGAGTGTTGATAGTGTGTTTGGACCAAGTATGATTCTTGGAACACTCGGATGTAGACATCTTTGGAGATGTGTTTTATGTTGATCAGTGGCCGTGTCGTTGCCCAATCCATGTTGCAAAGTGGTGCAACTACTTCTTTGATGGAGATTGATTTGGAAAGTGGAAGCCGGATGTAGTTTAGGTACATTGTTGTGTGCTAGTGGTTTCCTTAGTAACGATGTATGTTTAACATCGTAGGTTAAATCGTGGAGATATCATTGGGGCGATATCTATTTTGGAATCACAAATGATTCGTTTGGTTAGCAGTTATAGTTGGCTGACTGCTTTGAAATGGTTGGCATTGGGATATGCTGACGTTCTGTTGGGGTTGTAATGGTTTGGGAGGTTTATCCCATTCCAGGTTTTGGTGCGATGCCAGTATCCTCGCGGTTGGTGTGTCGTTCATAACACGTTCATGATTCGACGATGTGAATCCGTTTGGATTTTGTAATCGCGGCAATACGTGGAGTACGTACGCCACAAAATTTTATTAGTGGGGGATAATTGTGATGCCCGGGAATTATTGGTGTTAATCCCGGTGTGGTAATAATCCTTAAAGGATTTTAATTGTGGCAATTATGAATTAATTGCGGTTTGGGACCCCCGGGGATTTTAAATCCGGTTTTTGGAGTCATTGGAAATTATATGGTGCCGCTTTTGAGCGAGCAATGATTAGGATGTTGTCGCCTTTGAGCGAACATCGGTTATGACGCCACTGCTGTTGAGCATGCGTGGGAATGAAATGCCGCTATTGTAGAGCGAGCAATGAAATAGAACTATGGAACCATAAGTGAGATATATGGAATATCTGTGATCATTGTTTAATGATTCGACATTATTGATTATGATATTGGTAGGTGGCAAATGGATTCGTTAATCAATGTAATGATTAACTGCATTTGGGAATTTGATGGTTTCAGTTGTTTTGAGAACAGGGACAGTACATGAAATCCCGGATGAGAATGATACCATCCAGGGAGCATCTTTTATACTTCATAGCATTTACATTTTTGTAAATTATGAATTGTATTATTGTGATTATTGGATTTGGGATATTGGTATGCTCACCCCGTGTGGGGGCTTTCTTTGTTGGGGCGGGTGATTAGGTACATCGACGGCTTTGGAGTTGAGCTCGAGCTATGGAATGGAGGTGCTTCCAGGGATCGAAGTACCAGTGACGGTATTGAGCACCGTGTTTTATACATTAGATACACACATACTTATTTGATGCTCGTATGTGAGCACTATGATGTGTAAATGGCATGTATAAAAAGGCAAGGGCCTTTCTCTCTTCATTTATGAGTTGCATGGAATTATTTATTGAATTACTAAATGAACTGGGAATATGTTAGTGTATTGTTATGGTGCATGATATGTATGTGGACTTGGTTGGAGGAAACTAGACATTATATGGAATAATGTAAAGAATTTTATTATTGGCATGATTTGTTATGATGATAAGTGGTTATCCCCCTACATGTATGATTACATGCATTAAACGCTTGGATTAATACACTAATAGCGGGTTAAGGGCACGGGGGTCCTTACACCACGCGTGTATGAACTTCGGCGATCTGCTACCCTTATTCGCTAAGAAAAATTATCTGTCTCAAACTATTATACAAAGTTGAAGGCAATTTGGGATGAGATAGATTCAATCTCCATTCTAACAAGGTGTAAATGTGATGGTTGTTCGTGTGATATTCAGAACGAGTTGATAGCCATCGGTGAACAGAATCATCTCTACGATTTTTTGACGGGTCTCGACGAGAACTTCAACACTATCAAGACCCAAATTCTGAGCACGCGCCCTATTCCCAATCTCAGTGTCGTCTTCCATCTTGTTTTGGAGGAGGAGCGACAACGCCAGATCTCCTCCTCACGTGCACCAGCCATGGATGTCATGGCATTCCAAGCTCATTCCCATCGAGATGAGAGACTCACCTCTGATCAATTCCAACAGCGTAAAGATGAGCGGCCTGCTCATGAGCGATTTGGCTCCAAACGTGAGTGTCCCAAGTGTTCTCATTGCCAAAAGACAAACCACACCAAGGATCGTTGCTTCAAGTTGATTGGGTACCCACCAAATTCGTGCAAGAAAGACAATAACAGGCGAGTCAATCAACCCAAGGCAGCCCAAGTCGATGTTGAGCACAACGCTGTTCCAGGATTGACTGTGGAAGCCAATCCTTCACTGAGGGCCCATCAGCAAAATATGGCTGGTAAGATTGAGTTTACAAAACCCTGGGTCATTGACTCGGGAGCCACATAGCACATTACGTCTGACTCTACCATTCTGAAAGAAGAGACAGGATAATGTTGGTTTACCGGTTAAAATTCCAAGCGGTGATTCAATTCCTGTTAAAAGCATTGGTAACACACGCTTACCCAATGGGGTTGAGCATAAGCGTGTGCTAAACATCCCTGATTTTAAGTGCAACCTACTTTCAGTAAGTCGTTTGACAAAAGACTTAAATTGTGCATTGATATTTTTTTGGGATTTTTGTGTGTTACAGGACTTACCTTCGAAGAACCTGATTGGAGTGGGTAAGCATTGTGATGGTCTATACTGTCTGGAGCCGATTCAAAATGGGGGTGTGGCAATGGTAACTACCGTGGATCCTCAGATTTGGCATCGGAGATTAGGGCATGCTTCAAAGGAGAAATTGCAAAAACTTCAATTTTTTCTTCGAATTTTGGTAATGATGAACTGTTCCGTGATTCTTGTTTACGAGACAAACATACTCGTTTGCCTTTTTCTGATAGCTCAATCAAGACAACTACATGTTTTGAATTGATTCGTTGTGATATTTGGGGTGCCTATAAAACTGCTTCATTTTTCGGAGCTCATTATTTTCTCACTATTGTTGACGATTTTAGCAGAAGTGTTTGGGTTTTCCTAATGCAACATAAATCTGAAGTTGGTCAATTTTTGACAAATTTCTGCAAGTTGGTCAAAAATCAATTTTTCATTGCCATTAAACGTATACGGACTGATAATGGAGCTAAATTTCAAACGAATTACATGAATAAGTTTTATCAAGAGCATGGAATCATTCTTGAAACCTCTTGCACTTACACACTGCGACAAAATGGTGTCATTGAAAGAAAATATAAGCACATACTTGAGATAGCTCGAGCCTTATGTTTTCAATACGGTTTACCAGTAGAATTTTGGGGTGAGTGTGTTTTAACGGCAGTCCACATTATTAATAGATTACTCTCACGAGCCATTCACAACAAAACACCTCATGAAATTTTCTTGGGTCGTCCTTCCTCATATGATCAACTGCATGTGTTTGGTTGCTTGGTTTATGCACACGACAATAAACTTGGGAAGGATAAGTTTAATGCAAGATGGAGACCATGTATTTTTGTGGGATATCCTAGTGGACAATAGGGTTATCGTGTGTATGATTTGCAAACTCATACTTTTTACACGACTCGGGATGTTAAATTCTTTGAGAATATTTTTCCCTTCGTTAAAGAATCGATTCCAATTGGGGGAATTGGACAAACGTCGATTTGGACTTTTCTAATGCCCTAACCGATGCCCAAAAACAAGCAAATTGCCAGATTTTGAATATCATGGCAGTAGGGTCTCGCGATCGATCGGGGCTTATTGGCGATCGATCGCTAGACACCAAATATTGGAATTTTGGTTATTTTGATGGGATTTTGTGATGGACTATTATTTGGCTTCTAATATTGAGTTGTGCAATTGTGTAGAGCCTTTCCCAGGTGGCAACACAACGCATGGGATAAAGTTCTGCAACCATCCCACACTTTGGAAGAAATGTACGTAGAGAGACGTATGTGCATCAAACGGTAACATGTATTTTTACATATTGGATTATGCATTGTGGTTGCATATATATATATATTGGATGCTTGGTGCATATTATGGTGAGTCGTTGTTATATTCGGGTGATGATTTTAATGCTTGCCGCTATCATTTCGAAGCGAGGAATAGAATACTTGTCGCTGTCATATCATACCGATGAAAGAATATTTGCCGCTAATATGTCGAAGCGATGGTAAATGCCGCCGTCATATTGAAGCGAGGGATATTAATGCCGCTGATATGTCGAAGCGAGGGGTATTAATGTCGATGTCATGTCGAAGTGAGGTGCATTAAAATACAATGTTATAACAAGACTGTGATTGGTTATGGTAATTGATGGAATCAGATATATGTCATGACATTTATGGAACTGTATTATAATCTATTGATTATGAATATGAGTTATGGAACAGGGACAACCAAAGGGAGCATGTTAAATGCATTGAAATACTGGAAGTATTTTGTATTAACAGTTTATGCATTTTTACATTATAATCATGTTGTGGTGAATATGATTTATTATATGCTCACGTTTTGAGGTTGTTCATGTAGAAGCTTTTGGCATGGAGGGATAAGGCCAGGGTTGATGTGGTGAGCTGTGTGAGGAGTGCTACTAGTATAGAAGGACATGAATTTTTTTTGTGTAGTTTCTACGCAGGGTAGAGTAAATCTTTAGCCTTTATATTCATTTTGTAGGATTGTAATAAATCCTTTTTGGAATTTTTATTTTGGCATTGTAATCCTTAAGCTCAATGCATCAACATGAACCCTTATACTCTGATGAATGTATGTATAGCTCTCTTTATGTCATTAAATACACACTTAAGGTAGCGAGGCCTTACAACGGGCCACAGCTAAGGCAACTGAGCTCGGGCCTTCCCCTACAAGCCTAACTCCTCCTCGGTAGGCCTCCATGACCATCTCCCGACGCCTCTCAACCCGAGTTGGTTTACTTCCCTTCTCACCCACCTGGGGTGTGAAGGCTCAGTCCGAACTCAAACCTGCCTCATCCGCTGAGCATCCACTGCCGAGGACCCCTCACCTCTTTCTGGCTCAACCCGCTTTTTCCTAGATAAGGGGACATCCTCGGCTACAGGACTCGCAGCCATCACATTAACAATAGTTACTCCCTCAGCTGAGCGGGATTTCTGGGCTTGCTTTTGCTTCCTCCGCTGAAGAGTCTTGTGCATTAACGAACTCATGATCAGTCCCTTGAATGTCGGAACAGATAGGAGGTCAGCATAACCAAGCAAAAAATACTTGCCTTAAAATTGTTATTAAGCTTGCTTAAAAACAGGTAGCAACTCTCCCCCTTAAGGATACATCAGCCGGACTTAGCCCAGCAAAATAAAGGAGCTCTTTTTGAAAATTTTGGGTGGAGAGGGGAGGACCAGAAGATAGTCTGCTCAGTCAGTACAACATACCCAGGGATGAGGAGGTTTAACAAAAAAAAGTAGTAATTCTTCCAATCCTTGATCTTGCTAGGGTACCCCCAACAAAAGCGCAACCAGGTCGGCTAGTCACATAGTAAGGCCCCTCATCTGATCTCTTTATTTGGAAAAAAAGTAAGAAAGGGAGGGGTTGTCATAAGGTAACCCGAGGGCCCTGAAAATAACCACCAGGCTGCAAAAAATATGATAAGAGTTGGGGGAAAATTAGTCGTGGTTAAGTTGATAGAAACTACTGAGCTCTTGAAAAAAATTAGGTAAGGGAAAACGGGCCGCCCTCTAGCTGTCCACGATTTGGTTCGGCCGTTGGGAGGTAGAAGGAAACAAGAAGTCGTAATCAGCAGGGGCTTGGCTATCTGATCTCTTTATTTGGAAAAAAGTAAGAAATGGAGGGTTGTCATAAGGTAACCCGAGGGCCCTAAAAATAATCATCAGGCTGCAAAAAATACGATAAGAGTTGGGGGAAAATTGGCCGAGGTTAAGTTGATAGAAACTACTGAGCTCTTGAAAAAAATCAGGTAAGGGAAAACGTAGGCCGCCCTCTAGCTGTCCACGATTTGGTTCGGCCGTTGGGAGGTATAAGGAAACAAGAAGTCGTAATCAGCAGGGGCTTGGCTAAGTTTGCGGAGTTGGGTCTCATCAGAATCATCCAGGGCAGAAACATACAGTTCGTACCAATGATAATTTCTAGAAGGGGATCCCGACCTCTCCTGAGGGCTAGCCTCAACAAGCTGGAGTTCATGCCCAGCCGAGTCCCCAGCTTCCTGGGTGTCCTTAGTTCGGACGACTTCCTCAGGGATGGCAACCCCCTCGGGAATTGCCACCCCCTCGGGAAAGAAAGAACCATACTGATTCACAGCACTAAGACTCTCGTCAGTCAGGGGGGGAAGGAAATAATTTGTCAGACGAAGAAGACATCTCAATAAAAAAACTAAGAAGTAACGTACCTAGAAGTTTTCAGAAAGAGAAAAAGCGAAGAATGATGCAAGAGGAAGAGGTCGGAGCCGATTTGTTTAAGTCGTGAAAATAAGGAAATTGGGGACCAAAACTAGGCATATATATATATAGGAGAAATTCCTCGAATCCTGGCCATTGATCCCTGATTCATTGAATGGCTAGGATTGCCTCGGAATACGAGCAGACGCCGCAACGGTCAGAATTTTAAATTCAAAATTTGAATTGTTAACTGTTGGTTCCCGCCTAAATCATTAAGGCGCAAGAAGATCTAACTCATACAGCTCAATACATACGAACTTCTGGTCTACGACGTCAGCTCGACTGGTATGGGGGACTGTGATACCCCTTAACAAAAGCCACCACCTGATGAGCCGATATGTTTCCTTTGCATCCCAGTTGCCTTACTTCAAAAGGACCTCGCTTGCTTATCCGACCTCTTTGGTTTTGACCGACCCAAATGGCCGACGTGTTTTGTCCTACATGTTGTGTCTCCTCCAAATATTGGGTCGCCCTCTTTTTGGGCCGAGCTTAATGGTCGACCTCCTCTCATGAGTTTAGAGCCGTGGACACGAGGGAATTATATCTCCTAAAATCAGGCAAACGCTAGATCTGCGGAGCAATATCTGGGATTTTGTGTTTACGAGATTTTATCTTATCTTGAGAAGATTTGGATAAACATGGAAGGAATCATTGGAACATAGTAACTCTTAGATCCCTGCCTATAAATACCATGTCCAATCTACAGGTTTGAGGCATTCATTCATAAATCTTTTACTTACTTTACAAGTACATATTTTCTCGTATCCTCTCACCTGCCTTGAACGTCGGAGGGGACACGCTGAAAAACTTTCGGGCCTCTTCTTACGTTTATTTTATGATTCCAGGTTCCTAAGGCGAGGATCTTAAGCAATATTGACATTGTTACTATTCGCATTGAAGAACAAGGATGTATTGCATTACCTCTTATTAATATCTAAAGGTAATCACATTTTTTTGTTGATATCAATATCAAAATTAAAAACACTATTTACCCAACAACCAGCCAACAAAAATTTCCAATGTATTTTGTGTTGGGTTTCCGTCTCACAACGTCAGATCCAAACACAGCGGAAATATAAACATGAACAGATCTGACCCGGGTACGGACGATGTAACTGAACGTATCAAATATTAACCGAATAACAAACCAGTTTGATGATGTTTATCGATCTGTTCAAATTCCAAAAGGCAAAACTGTGTCTCACCTCAACAATATTAGATATCTTCTCAAGAGCAGATGCATTCATATCGTGTTCGAGCATCTCAAGTTCAGCATGAAGCTCTTCCTCGATTTTACTCCTTAATTCGAGATTATGATCGCTTGTCTTAGTACCGTCAAATTTGGTTGATTCTTTTGCTTCCTTGTTAGGAGATGCAATTGCCTCTCCCTAGTTGACGAAGGTGTATCTTTTTTTCGAGGGGGCTGATAATAGCCTTCATGTACAATCTCCTTCACAGTAATCATTTCCTTCATATTAAGTTCATCGTGCAAATCTTGAACTAAAATCTGTGTCTGCTTCAACTGCATTTTCATATCATCTACTTCTCTTTTACAGGCTGTCTTAGCAGACAATATTCCAATACTCATTCCCATGATAAAAAGAAGAATTCCGCCAGGTCCTGGTAACAGAAAAATGGGGAAAAAATAGTTCAGATGATAACTTAATTGAGCAAAATTTTCATTTCTTTAGCTTTCTTCTACGAGAACAATCGACACCATTGAGGGAAAAAAAAGAAAGAAAGATTTGAGAGTATTAAAAGATTAAAAAAAAAAAAAAAAAAGAAGATCCTCATAGACGGCCTCAATCAAAGCAAATTCAATCAAGCAACTCAACCATAAATAGAGCCTGCGTAGTTAAGGAAAATTGATCAAAATAATCGAGCATATCTTATATCAAAGGCTTTGGATGACTCCAGACTCGAGGGAAGGAATTATTATCCCAATCAAGACAATCTCCAATAGATTTGATTCAATGCCATCAATTATGCGATTTACTTCCCTATTGTATTAACTTATACTCTTAGTTTTACACTTAAATACCTTCATTGCTCTTAATTTGATGTACTGGAAAATTATAATAAAATTAATAAGCATTGCCGTGTTCAAGTTCTCTCAGGATGTCTAGTTTCTAAATTTCTTGTTGGTATCAGAGCAGGTGCTGCGGCGGCAGTTACGAGCGGCGAACTGCCGCCGCAGCTTCCTCACACACCTCCTGCGCACTATAGCACTAGCCACGGACACAGAAGCTACGATCTCATATAAAATCCAAGCTTCAGTACAAACTATTGCCGCAACATCATTCGTTGTAGCACCAAACCATTGTTGTTGCACAAACATTGTTGCAGCACCAGTAGCCGACACAACGGTGAAACAAAAAAAAAATCCAAACTATTACTGCAGCACAAATGTTGCTGCAGTACCACTAGCCGACACAGCGGTGAACAAAAACCTCAAACCTCAATCAAAGCAAATTCAATCAAGCAGCTCAACCATAAATAGAGCCTGCATAGTTAAGAAAAATCGATCAAAAGGCTTTGGATAAAAATAATCGTGTTTCCCATTACTTATTGTGAGCAAACAATATCATTGCACCCATATCTCACCAAATCCCTGAGACAAATACTTGAATAAAACTACTTTCAGATGTGATAAAAAACAAGCAAGTCAACAGGAAAAGCTCGACTACATTAAGACATCAATCAACCCTATTGGCAAGTATTGGCAAGCCATCGAACAAGCCTGTACATGCATTCATTTTGCATTTCATGTCCAAAGATTCACTTAAAATGACAGACAGAAACTACAGACTTAGCTTCTTGCGAGACAACTCCCTGGAACAGTTCATTGACAAAGGAACCACTAAAGTAAATATTCAGAACTCAACAAGACAATGCAGTTCAGATAAGCAATACATGCGCGTTACATACAAATCAGACGAGTAAACACAAAAATAGAAGATCAGATAAACAGACCTGATGAATCAAAAGGTCTATTTGGCACCTTATCAGCGGAATCACTCATTCGTGCAAGGCCAGAACTCTTTTTGGGCTGCCTTTGAAGCACAGCCGAATCAAGTTTTTCCAATGAATGAGACCTAAACATTGTATTCCTCACTCTTGAGCCAACAATACTTTCTCTTATCCCCTCCTCCACTCCACCATCAAAATGCGCCAACGATGAAGCGCTGCTCGATCTGCTGGTCATTCCAGGACATCAGTAACATCTCACAGTAGACACAGAAGGAAACATGCCAAAAACTTTCTGTTCAATTCCCTCGCCATCATTACTTTGCTCATAATCAAGGCCATTTCCTAAAGAAATCAATGGCCTCGCAATATTCAAGCTACTCCTCCTATTTCTAATGAGCTTCCCCTTTTTCAATCTGAGGGAATCTTTACTTCCACCATCTTCAAATTCCGGGACTTGTCGTCCCAAAATTCCGGTACTGGTAGAAGCTAAATCTCCAGCTGAATCCCTTTTACCCAATCCATTAATTGCGGAATAATTTAAATCCATTTCATCATCAAGTGCTCTGTTTTGCTCTAATCCGTAATGGGCAGGCATTATAATGTATCTGCTGCAGCAAATTCATGGATTCTGATTGAACATTGCCTGGATATTTAAGAGACTGCTCCAACAAACCCTCTTTTTTATCCACCGTTAAATTTTTAAGTTCTTGGCTATGTATCCAGCTCCAGCAGCGGCTGCAACAACCCATAAATCCATTCTTACACTGATACGATTACAAGAGCCATGCAAGGGAAAGATAATGAGCAGACCATAACAAATGCTGCAGATGATCGAAGCACAGTAGCAAGCAAAATAATTAGATATATTCTCAGGAAGTTGAGTACATAAAGTCATTGTAACTGCTTGTTAGTTAACAAGTGGGAGTTAGTTTACCATTCACTAGTTAGTTACATGTATACAGTTGCAAACATTCAAGCAATGCAGTAATAAGAATTCCTCCATTTCTTGATAAGTAAGCTTTCTTCTTTCCTTTCCCAATTTCTAGGTGATCGACGATCTCGAACTCGTCAATCAGTGAAAAAAAATCCCCTACTATTTTATCTTTTCCAATTATCGAGAAAAAATTCATCGAACTTCAAACCCATTATAGGACTAGAGATCTTCATAGAAGAACCCATAAAAACGCCGAAGAAATCACACTCTAGAAACTCGTGAAGTCGAAAAACTGTTGATTAGATGATCTGAGTAAAGTTTTTTATTATTATTTTTAGGCTATGTTTACTTTACTTAAAAAAACTCGATTAATCCTGATATAAAATATTAATTTCAATTGATACATAAATTAAATAATTTTATGAAAATGGTGGGTGGGTTTTTTATTAAAATAATCGAAGAAAAAATAATAATTTAACAAAATATTCGAATTTTAAATTCGTTTTTAAAATGACTCAAAACGCCATCTCAGATGGCGCCTTCATGTAAAGGCCCATCTGAGATGGCGGCTTCTGTATCTGATAAAAAAAATAATTGAAGGCGCCATCTTGGATGGCGCCTTCAGATAAAAAATTAATTTTTTTTATGAAGGCGCCATCCAAGATGGCGCCTTCTCGGGTATAAATACCCCGGCTGAGCACTTCATTTTTCATACCGAAGCGAAAATCAAATATCATCATAGTTTCTTATCTTATTTTTATCGTTAAAATTGTTCAATCTCCAATCTCAATTAACCACTCTCGAAGTATTTTTCAGGTAAAAATGTTGTTATATTATTGATTTTATCATATTGATTTTATAAATTTATTAATTATTTGTAATATTTATCATATTGATTTTATAAATTTATTAATTATTTGTAATATTTTATAAATTTTTCAGATATGTCGATTCAAATATTATTATATTGTGGAGGTAATATTACAGGATTTGGATACCATTAGATATGATCGTGGTCCAATAAGAGTTACCACAATATCTCGCACAATTAATTTTATGCAGTTGTTGACCGAAATATATAATATCACGGGCATCGATGGCAACCAGTTTCTTCTGAAAATACATGTAAGACATATGTTTAGAGATTTTGCCGGGGTACGACAGACAATTTTGCCAATCGATAATGATTATAATTTAGCATGGCTATTGGATTCAGAACAAGGTCTTAGTTGCTTGGAACTTTACATAGAAACGGAACAAAGAAACTATGATATATATTCCAGAAAATGTAGATTGTTTGCCTGTAGTTGCAGAACGACCGACTGTCTCCGGTAGACACCACGATGACGATCCAATAGATGCTGATGTTATTGCTCCTGAGCCACTAGCAGACAGTTTCGATGAATTGGGAAATGATATTCAGTCAGAACCAGATGATATTCCGTCTGAGGATGATGCTGATGACGATGAGGTTGACATTTGTGTCATGTCAGAAACAATTGCAGATGAAGATGAAGGGATCCCAATCACCCAGGAAGTGTCAGTTAATGTACCGGAGACAACCACGACAACTAGTCATGTCCTTTATCCAACAATTCCATTGTTCTCAATGACACATCCTGAAGTATTTGCAGACTCAGTAGACATTCCAACAGGTAAATGGGGTAGTTATTACGATTACTCCAAAGGGGATATGCATGTAGATATGGTCTTCAAAAATAAAGCACATCTGCAGGCAGCTGTAAAGGATTACTCTGTACGTGTTGCAAAACGAGAGTACCGCGTTGTGAAAAGTACAAAAACATTGTGGAAAGTTGTGTGCAAACACAGTACAGAAGATGCACCTTGTAGATGGTACCTGCGCGCCTCGTTGAAGAAGAAAGTTGGATTAGTCAAAATAAACAAATATGGAGGTTCTCACACATGCCTTTTGAGTGAGCTGTCTATCGATCATGCAAATTTGGACAAAAACATGATTGCTAGCTTGTTAGTGGGAATTGTTCGGCGTGATCCAGCTTTCGAGATAAAGTATGTAATTCAAACAGTCAAAGACAAATATGGATTTGAGATCTCTTATGCAAAAGGATGGTTTAGTTTGCGACGTGCTGTTGAGAATGTGTATGGGACATGTGAGAGCTCCGTTCAGAAACTGCCTTACTATACGGGAGCTTTGCAAAAATGGAATCCCGGCACCGTCATTGAGTGGGTTCACCTTGACAATGCCAGACCAAGAGAGAAGACATTGAATTACGTGTTCTGGGCCTTCCGACCATGTGTAGAAGGATTTCAACATTGCCGCCGGGTAATAAGCGTGGATGGAACACATCTGTATACGAAATATCAACATAAGATGTTGATTGCCGTGACAATGGACGCTAATAATCAAGTGTTACCTTTGGCATTTGCAATTGTTGACGAAGAAAAGTTTCTGTCATGGAGATAATTTTTGGAGATGATAAGCCGCATATTGTGAGAAGATCTGAGGGTGGTGCATGTTTGAATATATTTACTTACCACATGATGTCACGCTGGGCCGTCACCATGTTGGTATCCGGTCTGTACAAATTGCCTTTGATGGCCAATATATCTGCGGGTGACTCGGTCATACCACTCACTATATCCAACCACTACTGCACAATATAGTGGTCTGTCCACACATAAATCACCTGCCATCTCCCATTTCTGTACGTATCCAATATGATGTGCACTCCAATCCTTGTTCATACTTCCTCTTCGATCAACAGAATGCAATTTATCATCCCTTGATTGTGGATCTGTGGGGATGTCTTGGAGCATTCCAAATTGACGAAGAACCCTATCAGGACGGTGCATCTCAACAATTTCATAACAAATTAATGGGTCGGCATATGTACATAACTGGTGGCTCAGATGCTCAGTACACTCATCAGGGTATGGCTGCCAATTAAACTATAAATACAAAATTGAATTAAAATAATATAAACAACATTATTAACTTTCATAACAAACACAACTAATATACTGCTTACTTGAGTTGATGGCTGCTCATCAAGAATGTCCATAATGATACGTACAGAATGCCTCCCTGTTTCCGTGAACCTTAAATTGCATGTCCACCTGAAAAAAACACAATTACAAAATCTATAAATATATTTAAACATATAAAATAGCACAAAACATAAAAACATTATTACCTTGCACCATATGGAGCAGCAGGTAAGATATTCTCCTCATTGATAATTATTGGGCCAGTGTCGAATCTAGCATCACCCAGTTGAGGAGTTAAACCAGGTAATCTTGACCATGCCCAATTCTAAAATATTATCAGGAATAATATCAGTTATTATGACGACAATAATATTTCAAACATTTGAAAAGTGTTAATGTAAAGTTTACCTGTACGACCTGTAATGCACCACCAATCACTTTTTTCCCTCTCATCGAGGAAGTGCATAACTCACGGTACAAGTATGCCAATACGGCACTCCCCCAACTATAATTACCAACTAAATGAATATTCTCTATCATATGTAAATATAATAACTTTACAGTATTGCCGGACGAATCAGGAAACAAAATTCCACCAAACATCAATAACACACAGCCCCGAGTATAACGGACTACATCTTCTTCCGTACTGTGCTTAGTAAGAGCATTATTCACCAAATGATTGTTTATTGCAGATAAAAATAACTTTGCACCTTTAAAGTGTGCAGTATCCGGTATAAATCCCAAAAGCATATGGCAATATGCTTGCCAGTCAGGTATACTCCTATCATAATCAATACCGGATACTACGTTACCATCTACTGGCAATGCCCATATAACTGCAATGTCTTGCAGTGTGATGGTCGCCTCTCCGGATCTAAGATGGAAAGTATGTGTTTCACGGCGCCATCTCTCAGTTAAAGCCGTGATGAGGTGAAAGTCAAGTGTAATTCTACCAGACCTATAAACACCATAAAAACCAAAACTGTCCAACAAACTCGCAACACGAGTATCGAGGGGGCAAAGATCCCAAAAATACTTATCAGGGTTTCTGCCTCGAAGTGTAGAATCAATATCACCTGCCCAAACAGCTTCAGATCGATGACCTGACTGCAATGATAGCAGATGACTGTCAATCGGTCCTGGTCCTCTTTGTAAATCCATCCTGAAATATTACACAATAAATATCAATATAACAAAATATCAACATGGCAACCACCACCCGCCCCTACCGGTGACAACACGGCCGCCTGGGCCAGAGCGCCGCCGACGCCGCCGACGTCGTGCCGCCGCCGAAGCCGTCGCCGTCGCCGTCGCCGCCCAGCCGTGCCGGGGTACAAAATTCCGGCAAAAACTAAAAAATTGTAAATCATCCGACGGTTTGCCATTATCTCGAAACTATAACTAATTTTTCAATAAAAACTACCAAACAACAAAATTTAAAAACAACCAACAACATATTTCAAATTTTACAACTTTCAAAAATTTCGATTCAAACTTGTAATGTTACCTGAAATTCAAAAATGTTGAACAAGCAAGCTCCAGAAATGATAAATCACGATGATTTTTTAATTTTTGCACAAGAATATGCAAAGATCTAAGATGAGAATGAGAAGAATTTCAGAAAAGCCGATGAGAAGTGAGGAAGAAGAAGAGGGTCGGCGATTTATTTTATACTGAAGGCGCCATCTTGGATGGCGCCTTCATAAAAAAATTATTTTTTAATCTGAAGGCGCCATCCAAGATGGCGCCTTCAATTATTTTTTTTCAGATAAACAAAGCCGGCATCTCAGATGGCGCCTTTACATGAAGGCGCCATCTGAGATGGCGTTTTGGGTCATTTTAAAAACGAATTTCAAATTCGAATATTTTGTTAAATTTTTTTTTTTTCGATTAATTTGTTAAAAAACCCCTGATTAATCGGTGGGAAGATAAAATACTTCTCTATCCTTCTTTATTTTCGGATTATGCTATTATTTAAAATTAAATTAAAAATATATTTAATAATTAAAAATATATATTATACATATTAAATTTGAATATATAAAAGGGTAAAAGACGTTCAACCACATAACCTTCACCACGTTTAGCATTTTACCCCCTAAACTTTCAAAGTATGCATTTAACCCCCTGAACAAATTGTATCTAGTGCACTTAACCCACTGAACAATATTCGGGAACAGTTTATCCGAATATTCTGGCTGCAAATTCCCTCACGTGCATCACACATGCCACGGTCGAGGGTATGTATGTCTTTTCATGAATTTTCTGCAGAAATTTAACAAGTATACATAAGAAAATACGTAAAAATGGAATTTTTATGAGTATGCCAACGATCGCTTTGTAGAAAATACATGAAAAGATATGCATACCTTCGACCGTGTCATATACGGCGCACGTAAGGAATCTGCAGCCAGAATATTCCGAAAATTATTCCTGAATATTGTCCAGGGAGTTATGTGCACTAAATACAATTGTTCAAGGGGTTAGTGCACATTTTGAAAGGTTATGGGGTAAAGTGCTAAATGTGGTAAAGTTTAGGTGGTTGAACGCTTTTTACCCAGTATAAGATATATATATATATATATATATATATATATATATATATATATATATATAACTAAAATTTAGTCCAATTAATAATATTGATTAATAAATATTTATTAAAAAAGTATGTAACTTTATAATTTATCAACCAAATTAATATTATTTTTTAAATAAATATAAATGCCTAAAACAATAAAATTATGTAATAATTATTCTGATATTAAAAGAAGAATACTAAATGTTAAATAAAGAAATATTATGAAAATAGTGAAATTTTGAAAGATAAATAAAAACGTTTTTTGAAAGATAAACTAACAAAAAATCTCTAAACGCAAACTTTCTTTAAATTTACTCCCCTTATCCATTATTCTATATTCTAACTCCCCAACAATACTTTCATCTTCATCCTAACTTCCTACCCCAAACACTTTACCAATTTACCCTTATAAAATTAAAAGGGATTAATTGCATGATACCCCTAGAGTTTTAGATACTTTTCAAATCTCACCCAAAGTTTACTATTTTTCTAATAACATTTTCCTTCGCGATCCGTTTCCGTAAAATGGTATAAGCGATAAGTTATTCTAGAAATACTATTGAATATTAATTTGTAACATATACGAATGAGACGATTCAAGAAATATCATTGATCTGAACGAATGTTCGTGGTGCAAGTCATACAGGTGATATTTCCAGAAATCGGAAGAACTAAATCGAGGATATGTGGCCGAAGCTAAACACCTCAACTAGAAATGGAATACTCTACTAGAAATTGGTGCTAGCCCTGCTAGCATATACCAGTATCAAGAACAGGAGAATGTAGCGAGGAACCTTTACAGGATGAACATCAAGCTTCAATTCGAGATTACCGAGGCCCAGGAAATAGATCATCCTGAGCACAACCCCATGATTCCAGATCCAAACAATCCAACAGGATTCGGAATAGACGAAAGGATGGGAGAACCAACCTTTCGAGAAATCGAGTCGGATACTGCTAAGATATCCCAAGATCTTAGAGAGATCAAGAGGACAGTACAGCGCTATGGCTACCTGCAATACCATGTCCCTGCACAGGTCCATCAGATTCAAAGTCAGATGGAGATTATGATCAAACATCAGGAGGAAATTCTTGAAAATCTTAAAGATATCCAAACCCGAGTTAAGAATTTGGAGTCAAGACCGAGTTCTTCAGGAAGAAAGAATGGAGGGTGGTTACCACCGTCCTATGGAACAGAGCCCCTTTTACTCCAAAAAATGGAAAGCAGATGAGGTCCGAAGGCCTTTGACGGAGACTGAAAAAATGATTGCAGTCCTACGAGGAGCACCAATACTTTATACAAAGTAATGGAAAGAATCAACCTGGAAGATCTTCGTGATCTTGTTGATTCGTTTGCGGGATTGAATTGTGTAGACTTCAAGACAGGTGAAGTTGTAACCTGTAATGCCCCGAAATTAATTATATGCAATTTGAGCATTAATGATGTTAATATGATGAATTATGTTGATAATTGATTGATGTGTTGAAATTAATTATCATGTTGAAATGCTTAATCACATTATAGGCGTGACCCGGGGGTTGCATTTCAGGGTACATGTTATGCATGTTAGAAAATGAGGTGTTAACATGATTTAATTATGTTGATGGTTAATTATGAGGAAAGCATGATTTAGTGGAAGTTTAATGCATTTTTATAAATGCTTTTAAAATACCATGTTGGGGTGTTTTATACATCATGTTAACTTTGGGGTATAATTTAATATTAACCTTATAACCCCTTTTTCCCCCTATACCCACTTACTTTACCAATCACTTTTAAAATCCTCAATTCATTCCTCAACCCTAACCCATCTCCCATTTTCGAAATTCACCAAGGAAGGAAGAAGAAAACTTCACAAAAACTTTGTTTGTGTGATCCTTGTTAGGATTTGGAGCCTACAAGAGGTATGGAACCATTCCTAAAAGTTTTATGATGTTTGGTGTTGAAATGGGTTGATTTTGAAGTAAATTATGTGGGTTTGTTTTGGGTATGTGTTGTATGTAGTTGGGGTATGATTTATGGTTGTATGAGGATGTTTATTGAAGATTTGTAGTGATTTGGTATGGTTGGTGTTTTGATATTTGAGTTTGTTTGTGTTGGGGAAGGAGAAGGATGAATAATGCCCGAAAATCGGACCTACAGGACTCGGCGATCGATCGGCACCCTCCACCGATCGATCGCGAGCTACAGGGGAGAAGGCAGTAGCCTTCAGCGATCGATCGCGAGTTTGGCGCGATCGATCGCGAGTTTGGCGCGATCGATCGGCGCAAACTCGGCGATCGATCGCGAATTGGAAAATTTTGTTGGACGAGGCAGTGTGATCTCGCGATCGATCGGGACTTAATGGAGATCGATCGCGAGACACCAAAATGTGCATTTTTGATGTTTTTGCGGGATTTTTGGATATTGGACTATAATTAGCTTCTAATACCGATTTGTTTGGTTATGTAGAACCATCCCAGGTACCCACAACTTCAAGGAGATAAAGTTCTACAACTTCTCCATTTTTGGAATTAAGGTACGTAAGAAGTGTACGGGCATCGGACGGTAACACCCTCCTAACTATGACTATGTATTGATTGCATAAGTTTATGATAATGATGTTTATGATGATGATGCTTACGATGATGATTATGATGATGATGTTTATGATGATGATGTTTACGATGACGATTATGATGATGATGTTTATGATGATGATGCTTACGATGATGATTATGATAAGTAAGTTTATGATGATGATGTTTACGATGATGATTATGATAAGTAAGTTTATGATGATGATTGTGATAAGTAAGTTTATAATAATGTTATACGATGTTTATAAAAGGGTAAGATGCCCATATGGTAAGACGCCATGCAATGTCATTATGTGGTAAGATGCCACGGGGTAAGATGCCCATATGGTAAGACGCCATGCAATGTTATTATGTGGTGAGATGCCACGGGGTAAGATGCCCATATGGTAAGACGCCATGCAATGTTATTATGTGGTAAGATGCCACGGGGTAAGATGCCCATATGGTAAAAGGCCATACGATGTCATTATGTGGTAAGATGCCACGGGGTAAGATGCCCATCTGGTAAGAGGCCATACAATGTTATTGTGTGGCAAGATGCCACGGGGTAAGATGCCCATATGCATGAAGGTAAATCAGAGTCAACAAAAAGAAGTTAACGAATAACCAGCAAGTTACTTAACCAAGACTTTGTACATTTGATATTATATTTTGTTATGATGCTTAAATGATGATGATGTTATAAGATGATGAAGTTATAAGATGATGATGCTATAAGATGATGATACTATAAGATGATGATATTAAAGATGATGATGCTATAAGATAATGATGCTATAAGATGATGATATTATAAGATGATGATGTTATAAGATGATGATGCTATAAGATGATAATATTATGAGATGATGATGTTATAAGATGATGATGCTATAAGATGATGATATAAGATGACGATGCTTATATGATGATGATGTTATAAATGATGATATGTATAAGATGATAATGCTTATATGATGATGATGTTGTAAGATGACGATATTTATAAGACGACGATTTTAATCATTCATGTCAAGAGTTAATGATTATATGCATGGCTATGAAACAGGGACAACCAAAGAGGGTTAATGCAATTAACCAGGAAGTATACGTTACCAATTATTTTCATGTATTTATTTATATGCCATTGTCTTATGATGTTAAGTAACGATATACATGCTCATGATGGGTTGTTCCTGTAGGTACACTTTTGGACTAAAGGATTAAGGGCCGGGTTGAGGCAGTGAGCTATGAGGAGCATGAAAGATGTTAGGATTCAGGATTTCTGGATAGTCTCTACTCTAGTAGTAGTATAATTCTATCGCTTTAACATTCGTATTGAGAATGTAATTAATTAAGGTTGAAATTTCATTGTTGGCCGAAATCTTTTTGGCTCAAAGCTACAATCTGAACCCTAAGACGTTATTAATGCTTGTTTAGTCCATAAATTGTGTATTAAGATGAGGTTAAGGTAGGAAGACCCTACATTAGTGGTATCAGAGCAGTGGTTAGATAACCCGGGAATGAGTGAAGGGTAGCCTTAGCAATAAGTTGGCTAGGTGCTTATTTGTAAACATGTTGTGTGCATATGTTACATAAGAAGTATAGGATGCTATGCTAACATGTTTTATTTATCTAACGAGGTATTATATGAACTGCTTTTGGGTATTGTTGTTAACCCTTGTCTTGCAGTATGGCAGAAATGCTGATGTAAGTGATGCGATTTCATATGCATTTCTCCGTCGCCCATGCCTCTTGTAGTCTCGACCCCCGCTGGAAGAAGTTTGATAACTGATCAGATTGTTTATGACGGCCTCATTTATGTTGAGGGTAACAAGCTGAGGACAGACTTGATTGTTCTGGGAATGTCAGACTTTGACTGCATAATGGGCATTGATGTTCTGAACAAGTATCAGTCAGTTATGAACTGCAGGCAGAGGACGGTCCGACTCAGATCTGATATGGGAGTCAAGTGGACATCCTTTGGGGATGGTTCCCGTTCAAGGATTCCGTTAATATCTGCTGTCAAGATGGCACAGTTATTGGAACGAGACCATGAAGGATATCTCATCTATGCTGTTGATATTACTGAAAAGAGGAAAGAGTTAAAGATTGAGGATGTGCCCGTAGTGGCGATGTTTCCTGATATATCTCCGGAAGAGATTCCCGGATCCCCACCGACGAGAGAGGTCGAATTTGGGATTAAGTTACTACCAGAGACGTCTACCATTTCTCGTGCCCCGTATAGGATGGCATCAGCGGAGCTAAGGGAGTTAAATGTTCAGTTGCAGGAGCTCCTCGACAAGGGCTATATACGCCCTGGGGTGCACCAGTTTTATTTGTTAAGAAGAAAGATGGTTCAATGCGGCTGTGCATCGATTTCAGACAACTGAACAAAGCCATGATGAAGAATAAGTATCCGCTTCCGAGGATTGATGATTTGTTTAATCAGCTGCAGAGTACGAGGCTCTACAGTAAGATCGATCTGAGATCGGGGTATCATCAGATTCGAGTTCAAGAGGATGATGTATAGAAGATAGCTCCCAGGACTAGATGTGGGCACTACGGATTCTTAGTCATGCCTTTTGGGGTGACAGATGCCCCAGCTGTTTTATGAGCCTGATGAACAGAGTGCCCCAACCATGTTTGGATCAGTTCGTCATAGTTTTCATTGACGATATGCTTATTTACTCTCGAACTGAAGAGGGACACGTGAAGCACTTGAGAACAGTACTCCAGATCCTTAGGATTGCCAGACCCCTGGCACAGTTGACTCAGAAAGGAGTGTCGTTCTATTGGTCCGAAGCTTATGAGGAAAGCTTCCAAGGCTACGACACCTATGTCGGTGATTCCTTCTGGGAATAAGAGGGTTACCTTATACACGAATGCATCACTGCAGGGTTTGGACTGTGTGTTGATGCAAGATAAGCATGTGGTGGCTTATGCATCGAGGCGGTTACAACCACATGAGGATAGGTGCCCAGTCCATGATTTAGAGCTGGCAGCCGTTATATTTGCCTTGAAGATTTGGAGGCATTACTTGCATGGTACGTCGTTTGCCATCTACACGGACTATAAGAGCCTGAAGTTTTGTTCACACAGGCTGAGTTGAATAGGCAACAAAGAAGATAGATGGACTATTCATGTAAAGCAAATTTGACAGCAGACGCCTTAAGTTGGAAGCGAAGTGTACTGCTGAGGACGCGATGTGTTATCAGCGATGATGACCTCTTGTTGCCATCTGGGCTATGATTTTGATGTGGACGCGTTGCCAGTGCGAGTGTCAACCTTGTCGACTGAGCCAGACATATTTAAGATTACCAGGAAAGCCCAGAGGTCAGAGAATGAGGTTCCGAGGTGGTCATTATTGGTACTTCGGGGTCAGCCATCAAAGTTAGAGTGGCTGAGGATGATTCCTTGAGATTGGACAACCGATGGGTAGTCCCAGATACGTCGGAGTTGCTTAAAGGAATATCAGAACGGGCTCATAGTAGTCGGTTCAATATCCACCCAGGAGGAAGGAAAATGTATAAGGACCTAAGTGGTGAGTTCTGGTGGAGACGCATGAAGCACGATGTGATCGCTTTCGTTAAAAGATGTTTGATCTGCCAACAGGTAAAGGCAGAAAGGCAGAGGCCTGGTGGCGAGCTGAAGAGCTTGGAGGCACCTAAGTGGAAGTGGAGGCATATCATTATAGACTTTGTGACCCACTTGCCAAGGACGGCCTCAGGATTTGATGCGATCTAGGTGATCGTAGATAGGCTGACGAAGGTAGCTCACTTCATCCCCTACTGTATGATTGTTGCGTACCTAAAGATGACCCAACTATATGTGCGGGATGTGGTGAGATTACATGGTGTTCCAGTCTCGATGGTGTCTGACAGAGACCCAAGGTTTACTTCGCACTCGAGGATGTGATGAGGACATGTGTATTGGAGTTTGATACTCCGTGACAAGATTCTATACCACTGGTAGAGTTCTCCTTTAATAACAGCTATCAGGCGAGCATTCAAATGGCCCTTTGAAGCTCTTTATGGACAACGATGTAAGTCACCGCTGTATTGGGAGGACTTGACTAGTAAAGCGATCGGAGGACAGGATATGATTAAGGATATGTAAGACAAGATAAAGTTGATACGCCAAAGGATGAAAGCGGCCCAGGATAGGCAAGCAGCCTATGCCAATAAGCGGCGACGACCGTTAGCATTCCAAGTAGGAGACAGGGTCTTCTTGAAAATCTCACCCTTTGGGGGTGTAGTTCGTTCCGGTATGCGGGCAAAGTTATCCCCGAGGTATGTTGATCCATATGAAGTATTGCAGCGTATCGGTACTGTAGCCTACCGTTTGGCTCTACCGCCGTCCTTATCTGGGATTCATGATGTTTCCACGTTTCTATGCTACGGAAGTATGAGCCAGACCCGTCTCATGTTTTACAGCCTACTGAAGTGCAGTTGGACTCAGATGTATCCTGCGTTGAACGACCGATCAGAATTCTGGATCATGAGGATCGCAGATTACGAAGTCAAGTTATACCGATGGTCAAAGTTCAGTGGGATCGTCGGGGTGTCGAGGAGGCTACGTGGGAGATGGAGCGGCATATGGTACAGCACTACCCGGAACTATTCTCTGGTATGTGATTTATGTTTAGTTTCTTTTGGGGTAAGTGCATGCGATTTCGAGGACGAAATCTTATAAGTAGGGGAGTAATGTAATGCCCCGAAATTAATTATATGCAATTTGAGCATTAATGATGTTAATATGATGAATTATGTTGATAATTGATTGATGTGTTGAAATTAATTATCATGTTGAAATGCTTAATCACATTATAGGCGTGACCCGGGGGTTGCATTTCAGGGTACATGTTATGCATGTTAGAAAATGAGGTGTTAACATGATTTAATTATGTTGATGGTTAATTATGAGGAAAGCATGATTTAGTGGAAGTTTAATGCATTTTTATAAATGCTTTTAAAATACCATGTTGGGGTGTTTTATACATCATGTTAACTTTGGGGTATAATTTTAATATTAACCTTATAACCCCCTTTTTCCCCCCTATACCCACTTACTTTACCAATCACTTTTAAAATCCTCAATTCATTCCTCAACCCTAACCCATCTCCCATTTTCGAAATTCACCAAGGAAGGAAGAAGAAAACTTCACAAAAACTTTGTTTGTGTGATCCTTGTTAGGATTTGGAGCCTACAAGAGGTATGGAACCATTCCTAAAAGTTTTATGATGTTTGGTGTTGAAATGGGTTGATTTTGAAGTAAATTATGTGGGTTTGTTTTGGGTATGTGTTGTATGTAGTTGGGGTATGATTTATGGTTGTATAAGGATGTTTATTGAAGATTTGTAGTGATTTGGTATGGTTGGTGTAAGGACCCCATATACTTAACCCTTGATTAATGTATTAATCATTATGTGTGGCACATGCTTTCCATAAAATCATTCGGGAAACTCAGATGATACTTTACCATTGAATGGCAATTACAAAGTTTTCTTTAACATACAATGTTATAAGTTCATCATCCTAACAACAAGAGACTCATAGAGTTCGCCCATTACATCACTTTTTACATTGTGGACTTTTATAAAAAATTTGGGCAGAGTCTCCCCATAAATAGAGCTATCCCGAAATAAAAGTACAACACATAACATAATTCCCGGCCAGGGAAAACATAATACTCATCAGAATGCAGCAATATCAAGTAAATTCTCAGCCAGGGAAGACACCACACATATGGCAACAAAAGTGGGTTTCAACACCCACAATACACCAATGACTCTCATAACCTTTAGCAATTCTACCTCTAATTGCATGCAACATAGAATGAAAGAGAGAAAGGCTCATGCCTTTATATACAACCCATAAACAAGTATAATCGTGCTCACATGCGAGCATCATAATATATGTACTCTATACGATACCGTGCTCCATCAAGCCCTGGTACCACGATCCTGAGAGTACATCCAATCAACAGCTCGAGCTCATCTCCAAAGCCATCGATGTACCTGTTCACCTGCCCCCAACAGAGACAGCCCCCAACGGGGTGAGCATACCAATTCCACAATTTCATAATCATAATGACATAATACACAATTTACGAAAATGTAAATATTGTGGAACATATGTGACACTTCCTGGATGGTATCATCCTCATCCTAGCGTACCCCTGTAATAACCCTGTTCTCAAAACAGATAAATCATCAAATCTTGAATATGCAGTTAATCATCATATTGGTTAACCCTAACCAGTTTCGAATTAACAACATTTCATAACATCTTTCTTTATCTAGCAATTATCATAATTCTAGATATCATATTGAGATTTCCTTAACTTCCGATACTAGTTAATCACTTCTCTGATTAACTACGTCTCTGTTCCTATTCATTACCAATAGGGAATAAAATACAGATATCCTAGATATCTAATCAATACCACATTTTCATTTCTTACTTCAAAGTAGCGTCATACTACTGGTGTTCGCTCCGTAGCGACCACACCCATCATTTGCTCGCTTCATAGCGGCACCAAGCATTTTACCATGTGAATCAAAATAACGTAACCAAGTCCCGGTGCCATCATAGTAAAACATTTCATGTATTTTAAATCATGCATCATACTTATAAAACATCATTTAAGCTATGCTCGTACGCTAAACGTACCTTAATCCTCGAAGTCCGAGCCAAACCTTGCTCGAGTTCCATGCCCCGAGGAACGATGTGCTAACACGATAAATAATTCACAATTATTTACGAACATGTAACCCATGCTCAAGCACATCCATAACCCTCAAAATATTGTCAACACACGACAATTAAACATTTAAAAGACCTGGGGCAGGGTACATGCAGGGAGGAAAAACGAATGCGACATATCGAAAAATTGACCAAGAACACCTTCAATAATTCGAACCCTAGCATCACAATTCGAACCCAACCAAGCATCATAAATCATCTAAAACATGAAATAAACGATCCTTAACGTGAATCATCAACCCATAGCCAAAACCCCCAAATTTCGAACTCAAACCCCTCAACAGCATGAAATTCGAACCAAAATCCACAAATTTAGCAGGGAATAACATGAGAGGGATGAAAAAGGGGTAAGGGAGGCTACCCATACGAAGATCGGAAGGAAATCGGACGAAAATCGAAGAACCCTAGAAATTGGGGATCGACGCTTACCTGCAAAATCCGACTTCAAAACGCGACGAAACTTTGAATTGCCGGAGGGGATAGCTGCACCTCGACGAGACGAAGCCGGCGGCGGGTCGCACGCGCCGAACGGCGGCCGGACGGCGGCGGGCGAAGCGTTTTTGCGCGCGGATGGGGGCTGGGCAGACGGGATCGGCGGGGAGAGAGAGAGAGGTGGGTTGGAGGGCTGAAATGTAATTTTTCATTAAATTCTCGGGTTCAACTGGTATTTATAGCAAAATACCCCGAAAAACTAATAGCCCCACAAATACAATCGTGATTCATTAAAAATCATCTGTTTTCAAAAACTCTCTCTCTAACCCCAAAACCCCCTACCGGTGCTCACACAAGCACCCGAGATTCCGAGACACATTAAAAACCCAACTCTTAGGTTTTACACCGTAATGAGAATACAATCTCAACCTCTGGATCCAACGATCCCAACTACCCAAATAAACAAGCCCAGAAGGCCCAACATCGCGATTAAACTCCAAATCGCTACGTAAACAACTTTAGGGATTTTTAACACTACGGGATTAACATCTATAATCCCTGGTCATCACAATATCCCCCACTAAAAGAATTTCGTCCTCGAAATTAGCACCGGTGTATTACATAACACCCAGGCTACACAACAACATGAAGCCATAACTTCCATTCTTGACCATATCAGGATCGTCTTAACAAACACGAGGATACTTATCTCACATCAAACTCTGAAACAGAGCGACTTTACCAAAACCAACATATTACCCAAGAGGCAAACGTACTTCGATGCGGGTCATCCCAAAAGTCAGTCCCTCATGACTGCAAAACAACCGATACTTACGACTGTAGATCGGACAATCATCCTTCGTTCTAATACAACCAGTAAGAACGCATCCTGAATGACACCTCAACCGTGGGAACGTTGACCTCGTGTCAAAATCTGGAGTGGAATAGACTTCCAAATCCATCATAATGTCAAAGAGCGTCAGCGCAACTCAAAGCTAACAATCCAAAAGCAGTTAGTCGACTGAAACTGCAAGGATTCGAATCGCGCCCGATTCCATCGTAGATATCATTCAATGACATCTCTAACATGACTCACGATGTCTAACATACATCGTTACGAGGGAAACACTAGTATTCCACGGTGTACACACACCAAACCTGGTTTCCACTTTCAAACCTCCTCTATCGAAGGAGCAGTCGCATCATTGCAACTCAAATTGGGCAACTCACGGCCACAGATTCACACAAAAGATATCTCATAAGATGTCCACCTCTGGATATCCCAAGAACCACATCCTGGTCATAAACAAACAATCGAGACTCCTCAGAGTTTCAAACTTGAAAGGACATGCAATAAACCCATTGCATCCCAACTACATGGATTCCCAGATCGAATCAACGACGACTTGATGACTCTCTTGTTGGTACTCCAACATCATGAGCTGTCACAGACAAGTCTCACCAAGATTAAACATAACGTATACACGTTTCAGTGAGGCATGCACAACCTCAACCTCGATGACATGGTGACTACTAGAGTCCACCACAATCCACATCGTATCACCTTACGATTTGCCACACTTGGTTCCTACGAGCAGTATAACGGCTCTAACAAGCCCCTCTTGGTGCTGCACACACACGGCAGACAAACTAGTCGCTGCCTCTCTAGGTTCACCTCAAACCTACCAATAAGATGGACGTTTCCGCACGGCATACCATACTGTGGGAAGAAAATCAATAGAGTAGTGAGTCTTTACCCAACATTCCTCTAATGCCTATACACCCTGGACACTCCAATGTCCCTGTTTCATAGCCATGCATATAGTCATTAATTCTTGACATGAATGATTAAAATCATCATCTTATAATTATCACCATCTTATAACATCTTCATCATATGAGCATCATCATTTTATAGCATCATCATCTTATACATCATCATCATATAAGCATCATCATCTTATAGCATCATCATCATATAAGCATCATCATCTTATACATCATCATCATATAAGCATCATCATCTTATAGCATCATCATCTATACATCATCATCTTATACATCATCATCATATAAGCATCATCATCTTATACATCATCATCATATAAGCATCATCATCTTATACATCATCATCATATAAGCATCATCATCTTATACATCATCATCATATAAGCATCATCATCTTATAGCATCATCATCTTATACATCATCATCTTATAGCATCATCATCTTATACATCATCATCATATAAGCATCATCATCTTATACATCATCATCATATAAGCATCATCATCTTATAGCATCATCATCATATAAGCATCATCATCTTATAGCATCATCATCTTATACATCATCATCTTATAGCATTTCATCTTATACATCATCATCATATAAGCATCATCATCTTATAGCATCATCATCTTATACATCATCATCATATAAGCATCATCATCTTATAGCATCATCATCTTATACATCATCATCATATAAGCATCATCATCTTATAGCATCATCATCTTATACATCATCATCATATAAGCATCATCATCTTATAGCATCATCATCTTATACATCATCATCTTATAGCATCATCATCTTATAGCATCATCATCTTATAAGCATCATCATCTTATAACTATAACAGTAAATGTACGAAATCATAGTTGAGTAAGCTTGCTGGTTATTCATTAACTTCTTTTCATTTTCCCTGGTTCCCATTCATGCATATGGGCATCTTACCCTGTGGCATCTTACCACATAATAACATTGTATGGCCTCTTACCATATGGACATCTTACCCCGTGGCGTCTTACCACATAATAACATCGTATGGTCTCTTACCATATGGGCATCTTACCCCGTGGCGTCTTACCACACATAATAACATTGTATGACCTCTTACCATATGGGCATCTTACCCCGTGGCGTCTTACCACACATAATAACATTGTATGGCCTCTTACCATATGGGCATCTTACCCCGTGGCGTCTTACCACATAATAACATCGTATGGCCTCTTACCATATGGGCATCTTACCTCGTGGCGTCTTACCACACATAATAACATTGTATGGCCTCTTACCATATGGGCATCTTACCCTGTGGCGTCTTACCACACATAATAACATTGTATGGCCTCTTACCATATGGGCATCTTACCCCGTGGCGTCTTACCACACATAATAACATTGTATGGCCTCTTACCATATGGGCATCTTACCCCGTGGCGTCTTACCACACATAATAACATTGTATGGCCTCTTACCATATGGGCATCTTACCATATGGGCATCTTACCATATGGGCATCTTACCCCGTGGCGTCTTACCACACATAATAACATTGTATGGCTTCTTACCATATGGACATCTTACCCTGTGGCGTCTTACCACACATAATAACATTGTATGGCCTCTTACCATATGGGCATCTTACCCCGTGGCGTCTTACCACACATAATAACATTGTATGGCCTCTTACCATATGGGCATCTTACCCCGTGGCGTCTTACGTCATAATAACATCGTATGGCCTCTTACCATATGGGCATCTTACCCAATCATATGGCGTCTTACCATATCATAAACATTGTGTGGCATCTTACCACATGGGCATCTTACCCACTCTCATATACGTCATCATAAACATCATCATGATCATCATCATCGTAAACATCATCGTAAACATCATCATCATAAACATCATCATAATCATCATCATCGTAAACATCATCGTAAACATCATCATCATAAACATCATCATAATCATCATCGTAAACATCATCGTAAACATCATCATCATAAACATCATCATAATCATCATCATCGTAAACATCATCATAAACACTTATGCAATCAATGCAAAGTCATAGTTTAAGAATATGTTACCGTTTGATGCCCGTACGTTTCTTACGTATCTTCCTTGCTTGAACATTACATGAACAAACGCATTAGTATATTCAATAATAATTGAGACCATACCGAAGTATTCCACTGTCGGTTGTCTACCCAGTCTGTCCTCAGACAATACATCATATCTTTCTTTTCCCTGATTTTCTTCCAAAATCAGGTTCCTAGGCACGTAGCATATAGAGTGTTAGACATCGCTATTAATGCCATCCTATCGTGTTCCACACGATTCCTGCAACCACAATGGTTAGCAATACCACTTTTCATATCATATAAGCACATAAACAATTAGTCATGTCGTATAACATTAATGCCATCATACATAAATATGTGCTATCAATAACTTCCTAGGCCCTCAACAGCCCCAATGAGCAACCACTGCTCTGATACCACTAATGTAAGGACCCCATATACTTAACCCTTGATTAGTGTATTAATCATTATGTGTGGCACATGCTTTCCATAAAATCATTCGGGAAACTCAGATGATACTTTACCATTGAATGGCAATTACAAAGTTTTCTTTAACATACAATGTTATAAGTTCATCATCCTAACAACAAGAGACTCATAGAGTTCGCCCATTACATCACTTTTTACATTGTGGACTTTTATAAAAAATTTGGGCAGAGTCTCCCCATAAATAGAGCTATCCCGAAATAAAAGTACAACACATAACATAATTCCCGGCCAGGGAAAACATAATACTCATCAGAATGCAGCAATATCAAGTAAATTCCCAGCCAGGGAAGACACCACACATATGGCAACAAAAGTGGGTTTCAACACCCACAATACACCAATGACTCTCATAACCTTTAGCAATTCTACCTCTAATTGCATGCAACATAGAATGAAAGAGAGAAAGGCTCATGCCTTTATATACAACCCATAAACAAGTATAATCGTGCTCACATGCGAGCATCATAAATATGTGTATAACCATCATGGGTATATATATATATATATATATATATATAGGTACTCTATACGATACCGTGCTCCATCAAGCCCTGGTACCACGATCCTGAGAGTACATCCAATCAACAGCTCGAGCTCATCTCCAAAGCCATCGATGTACCTGTTCACCTGCCCCCAACAGAGACAGCCCCCAACGGGGTGAGCATACCAATTCCACAATTTCATAATCATAATGACATAATACACAATTTACGAAAATGTAAATATTGTGGAACATATGTGACACTTCCTGGATGGTATCATCCTCATCCTAGCGTACCCCTGTAATAACCCTGTTCTCAAAACAGATAAATCATCAAATCCTGAATATGCAGTTAATCATCATATTGGTTAACCCTAACCAGTTTCGAATTAACAACATTTCATAACATCTTTCTTTATCTAGCAATTATCATAATTCTAGATATCATATTGAGATTTCCTTAACTTCCGATACTAGTTGATCACTTCTCTGATTAACTACGTCTCTGTTCCTATTCATTACCAATAGGGAATAAAATACAGATATCCTAGATATCTAATCAATACCACATTTTCATTTCTTACTTCAAAGTAGCGTCATACTACTGGTGTTCGCTCCGTAGCGACCACACCCATCATTTGCTCGCTTCATAGCGGCACCAAGCATTTCACCATGTGAATCAAAATAACGTAACCAAGTCCCGGTGCCATCATAGTAAAACATTTCATGTATTTTAAATCATGCATCATACTTATAAAACATCATTTAAGCTATGCTCGTACGCTAAACGTACCTTAATCCTCGAAGTCCGAGCCAAACCTTGCTCGAGTTCCATGCCCCGAGGAACGATGTGCTAACACGATAAATAATTCACAATTATTTACGAACATGTAACCCATGCTCAAGCACATCCATAACCCTCAAAATATTGTCAACACACGACAATTAAACATTTAAAAGACCCGGGGCAGGGTACATGCAGGGAGGGAAAACGAATGCGACATATCGAAAAATTGACCAAGAACACCTTCAATAATTCGAACCCTAGCATCACAATTCGAACCCAACCAAGCATCATAAATCATCTAAAACATGAAATAAACGATCCTTAACGTGAATCATCAACCCATAGCCAAAACCCCCAAATTTCGAACTCAAACCCCTCAACAGCATGAAATTCGAACCAAAATCCACAAATTTAGCAGGGAATAACATGAGAGGGATGAAAAAGGGGTAAGGGAGGCTACCCATACGAAGATCGGAAGGAAATCGGACGAAAATCGAAGAACCCTAGAAATTGGGGATCGACGCTTACCTGCAAAATCCGACTTCAAAACGCGACGAAACTTCGAATTGCCGGAGGGGATAGCTGCGCCTCGACGAGACGAAGCCGGCGGCGGGTCGCACGCGCCAAACGGCGACCGGACGGCGGCGGGCAAAGGTTTTTGCGCGCGGATGGGGGCTGGGCAGACGGGATCGGCGGGGAGAGAGAGAGAGGTGGGTTGGAGGGCTGAAATGTAACTTTTCATTAAATTCTCGGGTTCAACTGGTATTTATAGCAAAATACCCCGAAAAACTAATAGCCCCACAAATACATCGTGATTCATTAAAAATCATCTGTTTTCAAAAACTCTCTCTCTAACCCCAAAACCCCTTACCGGTGCTCACACAAGCACCCGAGATTCCGAGACACATTAAAAACCCAACTCTTAGGTTTTACACCGTAATGAGAATACAATCTCAATCTCTGGATCCAACGATCCCAACTACCCAAATAAACAAGCCCAGAAGGCCCAACATCGCGATTAAACTCCAAATCGCTACGTAAACAACTTTAGGGATTTTTAACACTACGGGATTAACATCTATAATCCCTGGTCATCACAGTTGGTGTTTTGATATTTGAGTTTGTTTGTGTTGGGGAAGGAGAAGGATGAATAGTGCCCGAAAATCGGACCTACAGGACTCGGCGATCGATCGGCACCCTCCACCGATCGATCGCGAGCTACAGGGGAGAAGGCAGTAGCCTTCAGCGATCGATCGCGAGTTTGGCGCGATCGATCGGCGAGGTCGCGATCGATCGGCGCAAACTCGGCGATCGATCGCGAATTGGAAAATTTTGTTGGACGAGGCAGTGTGATCTCGCGATCGATCGGGACTTCATGGAGATCGATCGCGAGACACCAAAATGTGCATTTTTGATGTTTTTGCGGGATGTTTGGATATTGGACTATAATTAGCTTCTAATACCGATTTGTATGGTTATGTAGAACCATCCCAGGTACCCACAACTTCAAGGAGATAAAGTTCTACAACTTCTCCATTTTTGGAATTAAGGTACGTAAGAAGCGTACGGGCATCGGACGGTAACACCCTCCTAACTATGACTATGTATTGATTGCATAAGTTTATGATAATGATGTTTATGATGATGATGCTTACGATGATGATTATGATGATGATGTTTATGATGATGATGTTTACGATGACGATTATGATGATGATGTTTATGATGATGATGCTTACGATGATGATTATGATAAGTAAGTTTATGATGATGATGTTTACGATGATGATTATGATAAGTAAGTTTATGATGATGATTGTGATAAGTAAGTTTATAATAATGTTATACGATGTTTATAAAAGGGTAAGATGCCCATATGGTAAGACGCCATGCAATGTCATTATGTGGTAAGATGCCACGGGGTAAGATGCCCATATGGTAAGACGCCATGCAATGTTATTATGTGGTGAGATGCCACGGGGTAAGATGCCCATATGGTAAGACGCCATGCAATGTTATTATGTGGTAAGATGCCACGGGGTAAGATGCCCATATGGTAAGAGGCCATACGATGTCATTATGTGGTAAGATGCCACGGGGTAAGATGCCCGTATGGTAAGAGGCCATACAATGTTATTGTGTGGCAAGATGCCACGGGGTAAGATGCCCATATGCATGAAGGTAAATCAGAGTCAACAAAAAGAAGTTAACGAATAACCAGCAAGTTACTTAACCAAGACTTTGTACATTTGCTATTATATTTTGTTATGATGCTTAAATGATGATGATGTTATAAGATGATGAAGTTATAAGATGATGATGCTATAAGATGATGATACTATAAGATGATGATACTATAAGATGATGATATTAAAAGATGATGATGCTATAAGATAATGATGCTATAAGATGATGATATTATAAGATGATGATGTTATAAGATGATGATGCTATAAGATGATAATATTATGAGATGATGATGTTATAAGATGATGATGCTATAAGATGATGATATAAGATGACGATGCTTATATGATGATGATGTTATAAATGATGATATGTATAAGATGATAATGCTTATATGATGATGATGTTGTAAGATGACGATATTTATAAGACGACGATTTTAATCATTCATGTCAAGATTTAATGATTATATGCATGGCTATGAAACAGGGACAACCAAAGAGGGTTAATGCAATTAACCTGGAAGTATACGTTACCAATTATTTTCATGTATTTATTTATATGCCATTGTCTTATGATGTTAAGTAACGATATACATGCTCATGATGGGTTGTTCCTGTAGGTACACTTTTGGACTAAAGGATTAAGGGCCGGGTTGAGGCAGTGAGCTATGAGGAGCATGAAAGATGTTAGGATTCAGGATTTCTGGATAGTCTCTACTCTAGTAGTAGTATAATTCTATCGCTTTAACATTCGTATTGAGAATGTAATTAATTAAGGTTGAAATTTCATTGTTGGCCGAAATCTTTTTAGCTCAAAGCTACAATCTGAACCCTAAGACGTTATTAATGCTTGTTTAGTCCATAAATTGTGTATTAAGATGAGGTTAAGGTAGGAAGACCCTACATAACCATAACTCCACCACAAGATAGTTTCGGGTCTCACAATCCACCAGAAGGAGATCAAAGCATGCCCCCACCAAGATGATTTTACCACTGGAGCAAACTTAGATCCTCCGGTTGGAGTGAGAAGTCGTTCCCGAAGGCAAGATCTATACCAAACGCCTTGCGGAGTGGTGCTATCAAGCAAAGCTCCAAAAGAACTACAAGAAGCTAAGAGGAATCAACGAAACAGGTCATCTTTGTTGTACAATGAATGATATCACTACTATCATTGGAAACTACCCCCCAGAGGCAGAAGATGAATAAACATAGAAGTCATCCTTATGCCCGAGGAAGTAGCTCGAGAAGAAGTAGGTCTTCTTGGAGACCTAAGAAGTTCTGGTCAAAGCAGAAAGCCCAAAGTTACAGGTCAGGGCAGAGATCAGGACCAACCAGAAGTAGAACCTTGTCAACGGGTTTTTAATCAAGCAAGTTTTAGCAGAGCACCGATGAAAAGAACTTTCAAACACACTCATACTCGTGCAAATAAGAGTTTCAAAGATTGTAACTATTGGACATGCGGACAAGAAGATATATCTCTACAAATTGTCCAGAGAACCAAGCCGAGGAGTAAGACAGTTCTAGCATTCCAAGGAATTCGATGATGCTGTTTATTTTCATGATTTGGTGCAGGTGTATCAATTTGAAGATATCCCATCAGATGAAAGCAATTATGAAGAAGAAATCTATTCTGATAATGGAGGTGAATCCAGTACAGAATCAGAGTGAAGGAGAATTCCTTCAACACATTATCAGAGAAGAACCATCGGGTTTTTCTCACATATCACGGTTTCTCATAAAACTCTTATGAGGATCATGAAAGAAGATCCAAAGCTTCAGATGTATGATGGATTTACAATTTGAGCAATGTAAATGGCCATGGATATGATTGGTCTTCTGAAGCAGGAAGCATCAGATTATCCATAGGGTGACAACAGGTGAATTTGCAATCCCGATGGAGTTCACAGGAAACCAAATTGAGATGCAGTTAATCCCCTATAGAGAAATTCAGGAGATTAAGAACAAGGTTAAAAGAGAAGTTGATAACACGCTCTCATGGATTCATATTGGATGTCATTAGAGTTATCATCAAGGCGACTTTCAAAGAATGAATTGATTCACCGCTCAACCTGGTGATCTTTGATAAGAGAATCCTGAACCTCAAAGATTCTTGTTTGGGAGCAGTTGCAGGAAATCTGTATGCAGGAAAGATGGCCTTTAACATCTATCCGAGAATTGCATACAATTTAGGTGATCGAGACTTCAACAAGGTTCTTATTCTTCATCAAGATTTTAAAAGAGGTGATTTGATGAAAGAAGGAAACTTTCCTTACTCGATCACCTATAAGGTGTCATGCGCATTCTCGAATACTCATCATTCAGATGTATTCTTGAGGAAGGAATTCATCGAAGTCCCCAGAATCTTCGAAGATTTCGCCAAAGCAGTATTGCCGGATATCATTAATACTCCGATAATTGGAGAGATTGACATGAGGATACATGACCATCTTGTTTTAAACAGAAGTATGAGACTTATGATCCAGCCAAGAAGAATGTCTTTTCAACATGATAGATTGATTAGTAACTATCCTGGGGAAAAGCAAAAAGCGGTCTCGAGCAGAATTTAGAAAATCCCTGATGTATTCAAAACATCAGGAATGCTGAAATGCCCAGAAGGCTGGAAAGAAGTATAGATAATATTCGACATCACTGAGAAGAACAACATCTTCCATTGCAATGTCCTATATTATTTGCAACAACCTACAGTTGGCAAGTACCAAGGAAACCTTCGTATTAGTGAATTTGATCTAACAATTGAAGGAACTGCATGAATGATCCCCAAACAGCTCATTCTGGGGATTGAGTTTCTTAAGGAACATAAACATTGGGAAATATTACAAGACGTAAAGGAATTCACGGTGGAAGGAAAGAGAAATAGAATCAAATGTCCCCCAGTCCATTCTCAATATACATCTTAATTGGGATGTTATACGAGAAATATTGAGCTGAATATTTTGCATTTTATATTGATTCATGAGCTGGAATATGTACTGCCAAACGTGACATCTTCCCTAAAGAGGTTGGTGAAAATTTGTCAGTCATTGCCGGAAGATATTTTTCCAAACGAATTCTTATTCTTAATGAAGGGATCCAATCGTCGTTAATCATAATAGGCGGAGCAGGCGGTACCCCTGGTACAAAGTCAAGACTCCTCATATTTACTTCCATGATACAGGAGTTGATATGCTGTTAGGAAACAATTTCCTACAGACATTCAAGCGCTTTACACAGGAGAACGAGACACAGAGGCTTATTTTCACAACACTTTATGATCATGAGATTATTGTCCAGCGACTAAGGGAGACGTTTCACAGAAAACTCCCCATTACTTTTCGCAACAAGCGTGGTGATGAAGAAAAACTTCGACACCCAAAGATGAAGGATCAGCGAAAATTTGGTGAAGCAATCATTCAGTTTCGACAACAAGGTCCTAGTGAAAATGATTCACAAACTTTTGACTGTATTAATACTATGTCTTTCAGATAACAGGATGAGGAAGAAGTTACTCCAGAAGCCCTGTTATTTCTAAAGAAGGCATTAGAAGGTGAAGTTCCACAACCTGAAACTACCTTCGAAGAGCAAATCACTCTAGAGGATGTGAAAAGAAAGATTCAAAGGAACTACAACGAGGATCAACTGGCATTGTGGAATAAGAATGAGCTCAAAGTTACTTTAAAGGTGAAAACCGGAAAAGAAAATGAGTTCATCAGATTCAGACCAATCCCCATGAATATGGAAGATCGGATGGATATGCAGATAGTACTTAAGGAACATCTTGTCCTTAAGTTAATCTCAGCAGGTGTTTCTCCATATAACGGTACTGGATTTCTTGTTCGGAATCATGGAGAAATCAAACGAGGAAAGCCAAGATTAGTAATCAACTACAAAGAAATCAACAACATCTTGGATTTCGATGGATACTTTATCCCAAATAGAGAACATTTGGTAAACAGTATCAAGAACGCCAAAATGTTTTCCAAGTTCGATTGTAAGTCTTGATTTTACCAGATTAAAATGGAGGAAGCAAGCAGAAAGTACACATCATTCTCCACACCTATCTGGAATGTCATGCCAATGGGATTGAAAAACGCTCCCCAGATATTCCAAAGAAAGATGGATAATCTTTTCAAAGATTACTTCAGCTTCATGTTCGTGTATATTGACGATATTCTCATAGCGTCAAGAAACACGAAAGAACATCTTAAACATTTGAAAATCTTTTCAGATGTTTGTTACAAGGAAGGATTAATGCTCTCCGAAAGGAATGCAGTTATTGCCACAAGACAAATCGAGTTCCTTGGAATCGAGATCTCGAGTTCCTTGGAATCGAGATCGACGAATCGGGAATAAGCTTGCAGAATCATATTGTTGAAAAAGTGCAAGGATATCCAGATGATCTCAATGATTTAAAGCAACTTCAGAGTTTTCTGGGTGTTGTTAATTTTGCTGGGATGTTCATCAATAACCTAGCAAACCACATGAAAGTGTTTAGTCCACTACTTAAAAAAGATGTTAAGTTCGAGTGGAATGAAGATCATAGATAAGCTGTCAAACAACTTAAAGAAGTTTGCAAGCCACTACCAAAGCTTACAATTCCAAACGATGCGGATGAACTGGTATTATACACTGATGCCAGTGATCATTGGTGCCCAGCGGTACTTATGAAGGCCACACCAGATGGAGAAGTGACATGCAGATATTGCAGCGGTCTATTCGACAGCAGCGAAGTTATCAGATGGCACATCAACGAAAAAGAGTTCTTTGCAGTTCGAAATGCTTTTTAAAAAATGGCCATTTTTTTTACTCGCAAAGAAATTTATCTTGAAAATAGATAATACTGGTGTTAAGCATTTTCTGAAAATAAAATTGAATCAAAACCAGAAAATGCTAGACTTTTAAGATGGCAAGTTGAACGTCAATATTATGATTATGATATTGTCATTGTGAAATCTGATAAAAATGTTCTTGCAGATTTGTTAACACGAGATGGAGGAACACATTGCTAGTGATACCCTCAAACGAGTGAGACATCTCAGGGAAAACTTGGAGATCCTGGAACAAGACTTTTGGACTCTTTGTCTCAATGCTGAGGTCGCAGGACGACTTCAACAAGCAGACCAGGAACTTGTTACTGATCACATACAAGCATGCTTTTGGGACCATGAACATTTGTTTGAAGTCTTGAAAGAGCGAATCCAGACCAAACGTGAAAGTTCAGGCGTACTCACGGGCGCACTCAACAATTATCATGATTTGGAATCCGAATTTCTTTCTTTCTTTATTTTGTAATCATTTGTAATATTGTTCTGTATTTCAGTTTATGTGTTCTTGAGTCAAGCCTCATATATATGAGATGCTAAACAAGTCCGCCTCCTCCCAAAAGGATACATTTTAATGTAATAGATATTATAAGTATTTCAAGAATAAAACGAAGTTTGTTGCCCATCTATCTCCTAGATTTCTTTAAATCTTTCTTATATCTTGATTATACCTTACGCCCTAAGGTAGAAAACGAATTAGGGCTGTGTTGTGCAGTTTCTTAAGGAGTCGGATAACTTGCAGACTAACCTCGCATGAGGGGCTAAGGTTCGATGGTGAGGAGACATTCGTAAAACAGTCCGGTGCAGTAATTTTCCGACTGGTGGCCCCACCTCACCCTGTGCTGTTATGGTCAAAATGGTATATTTCAGTTTTTTAAAATTTTATTGTAACACGGAAGCATGATGAGCTTGTTATTTATTTTCACATGTTCTTAGAATACCGGAATTTTATGGCTAAAAAATTATCATGAACTGTGAGTGCTTAGCAAAAGTATGATCTTGGGTTCTCTCAAGATGACAGAAACTGAAGGATCTCATATTCATTAAGGCTCCTGCATTTATGTCCCCTTATTATGAGTTGTTTATTAGTAAAATGGGATTTTGGGTGTTTTTGTAACAAGCATAAAAGCATTATGGAGTTTTATGCAATTAAAATAAGGGCTTTTATGTCTTTTGATGTAGGTATGGAGTTGAAATAAAGAAAAGAAATATAGAAGATGGTTTAAATAAAGAATCTTTGACATAAGGAGGAATGTTAAAATTATATTTAGGTATAGGGATTTTAAGTGAGTTTATCCTTATTTAAATAAGTAAATAATAATAATAACAATAGATGGGAAAAAAGATCATGTTTTTCTATAATACTTACAATCACTATTTTATTACACCAAACCAAACCAAATCAAACATAATATTATAATAAGAATGCAAGGCCTGAAAAGTAATTTATCATATAAACATAATTATGATCTAAATCTCAAATAAACATTTTATTACCATGTTATCATATAAACACAAACTTAGAAACTGACAGGATTAAATTAAAATGTAAATGTTTAATTTTAAAAATATATATAAAATCTTAATTTTTCTTGGCATTGTTTCGTTCTATTATTTAATAATGCTGTTTTAAATGGTCATTGAAAATTTGAAATGATTCATAACTATTGAAATCAAGTTAACATTTTTAGTTTGGAACTAATTTTGAATTTATTTGTCTCTCATTCTACGGGTTAGCTAGATATATGAATTTGGTCAACTAATTTTTCGATTTATTAAAAATTGAGGAGGTCGCATATTACAATAGTCAAATAAAATTATTTCTCTCGAGTAGACTTTTCCCAATTGGTGTCAAAGTGTACACACTTCCTGTCAATAACAATTAAGTATTTAATTTCAATAGATTAAGGTATGCTATAAAAATCAAAGAAAGAATCAAGCCGAGTTACGCATATGCGTTAATTTTCTCCAAGAGCTTCTTTCGATCAAAATATCTTCATTAATCTCGACTTAATATCTTTGCATACAACTTCAAATTATATCTTCTTCGGTCAGTCAACAAAACGTTTTACTATAAAAGACGTTAAGACGTATTTTGAATTTAGTTTTTTCAGAAGGTGGCTGCGGCACTTAACCTCTAGCATGACTGAGAAATACCAAAAAGGGCATTCAAATAAATTTATTCATAACAAGATGAATTCTTTTCATTTAAAAAAGGGCTTTCATAAAATAGTAACTTTGAAACCCAACAATGTTTATCGGAAGCACAATGAGATCCACAACTTACAAATTGCATTGCCATTTTTTTCCCCTCCGTTGATCTTTTCTCAAGATTAGGAATTCAGCATATCTTCAATGCATTCAACAATCAAAACTAAACTAACACCGAGGAAACATTGGCACCTCTATAGTAGTTTCAAGATGCAAGGGTTGTACTCGAGCAGCTATCAACACTGCAAGCCAAGATATCTCTATAATCCCGGGATATCCTAAAAGAGTCATGAACCATTCCATCGCTGCTTCTCTTGTACTCGAACAACAGGTTTGCATGGTCGGATGCAGTAAGTTTAACAAAGCCATAATCAGAATCCCTGAAAATACTCCAATTTGGTTGTAGAGTAGAAAAGTCGGTGAGACTAGCTCCTCCTCCTCCAGCAACAACATGTATTGTTCCATTCAAGCTACCATGATAGTAGTGTTTCTCGTTGCTTGTACAGTGATTCTACAGCAATAAAAAGAATAGCATAATGAAAAGCAAAGTACTATAGAGGTTCTTGCTAATATGAGTAATATGATTTCATAGTACGAGAAAAGCGGGAGTTATATGCCAATGGCCTGTATATGGTTAAACTATGTACTCAAAACAATCATCAGTATAGGCGAAGATAATACGAAAGCAACAATTTTCTTTTTGTCCTATGTGTCTCTCTATCTAGTACAACTATCAAAATATGACACTTAGACCATTATAAGGTTAAAAGATTTGCAATTGTATCTCTCCATGTGGAAATATGACACTTGGACTGTTATATGCATTAGAAGATTTGAGTTGTACAATTACTATCGGCTATAGTTTTTTCATTTGATAGCAAATACTCGGTCCTGCATAGTTTATACATGTGTTCAAATAAATGAACAGATGAGTTATTTGTAGTTTGGAGAAACTTTAACTCACAATGTATGATAGTGTCTTTTTGTGAAAATTTCAGCTTTGAAAATCATGGATTCATGAATTTCAAGTATTATTTCTCCAAAAATATAGACTACGGCGACTTTCCTAGGCTATGCGTGATTCGACAATCGCTGTTGATTTTGTATAGTATTAATATAGAACTGTATGGGCCTGAACTTCAAAATATACCTGATATACTGGACAAGTCCTTTCATAACAGTGTGCGTGCCCGTAGATGGCTATATCAACTTTATACTTCTGCCAAAGTTTTTGAAGGTCGTCTCTCCCCATAGGTTCAGCAAAAGATCCTTCTTCTGCATAAAATGCAGCAGAAGAATAACCCAGTACTCGATGAGCAAGAAAGATCAGCCAAGGCTGCTTCTGTCTATCTACGGATGCCAAACAGTGCTCGATGAACTTATATTGTTCGGTACCCTCTCTCCAATCATGTTCTGTATCCGCAATGCAGAACCGAAACATGCCATAATCTGTGGAATACCTGACACGGTGGAATGAAAAATTCCATGCCTTACATTCTTCACTTTGAAAAGAAAAAAAAAAGCAACATCAAAGCATAAACGAAATTTTATCCATCTATCCTTCCTTCGTGAATAAAACCAATAGTTTTGCAAGTCTTTTCCTGATACATGAATGCTCTAATTAAAGAAAACACCAGCATACCAGAACTTAGCTCGGTTTTCAGCAGGAACATAAAACATAGTTTCAGCCAAGACCCCGCATTCTCCACCTGAATCATTGTTCTCGTAAAACGAACCTGTTCCCGGCCAGTCACGTTCATGGTTGCCACTGCAAGGATAATCATCACCATTACATACATTAAAGAAAGAAGACTATAATGAGCATGCACCAAACGTTTCTTTGAAAACTATAATGCACCTGGCAATCATGTATGGTACTCTTGAAGCAATCGGCTCGACTTGAGAGGTAAATTGATCCCACTGTGAAAGATACCCATTGGCATAGCTGATATCTCCAATATGAAACACTATGTCGACATTCTTCAAGTCATCAATCAACTGCTTGGTGGTGTTAAGGGAGGCACGTTGAAAATTATTATACTCATTGGAACCATCGGCCTCATCCTGCAGATAAATAAATTAGGAAAAAGAAAGTAGCCATATTGTTAGGATAATCAACAAAATAAAGGTGTACATTAAAAGCAAACTCTGAAAAGAGTTGCACCTTTCCCATATCACCAAAAATGATAACACGTTGTAAAGAGTTTTGACCAGGATATGGAGATGCTCTAAATTGGCGCATATCACTCCACACGTAAGTACCATTTAACAACTTATGCCCCACTTTGTAAGCGTACCTGCATAATAAATGTTATGGTTGCGATGGGTGTTTTTTAGCTCATCTCAGCAAAGAAGTGTCCTGTGTGGCAGATTTCGACAAATGTTGGCTGAGTGGTTCAAACCAACTTTAAATTGTTTCAGGTTTTTCTAGCATTGCGTCTATAGGTGGATTGGTGAGCTTAAGAGATCATCTAAGTCATGTTGTCATGGAATTTAAGGATTTCTGGACAGAGTTCGAATACTTTTGCTGAAATTTTTGTAATGTGGAAAGGAAGTCAACTCTATTCTACAGTAGTATTTTTTTGGTTTGGGTGGAATTCGGCACCCTTATTTCTTCAGGGCTTATTCAAGCTACTTAAATTAAATGGGATCTTTTACATCTATTCACCAAACTAAGGGACTTAGTTGGTCGCTTTCCTATCAATTTCTCTCACATTTTCAGGGAGGGTAATAAAGTAGCTGATGCTGTAGCCAATTGGGTTTTCTAGGATAGGAATTCTTCAGTACTTTAAGGGACAGTTCCTCACAGTAATATGTAGGCCACTTTAGATTAGATAGGGTTAGACAACTTTTTGTTTATGTTTCTGAAAATTGTTAGAATTCTGATAAGAGATTTTGTCTAATCCTCCACTCATTTGTATTTTTTGGGCTTCTTATCCTAATAACTGTTAGAGATCCATGCCAAACCCCACCTATGCACCGGCCTTGTTGGTTAACTAGTTTTGTTTATGCCTACTTAACTTTTTTTAAGCAAAGTCATGAAAGTTTTTGAAAAAACTGGGCATAAGATTCAGATGCACTGTGTACTTATGAACATAACGTTAACTGAAAGCATGACATAAATCAATTTACATATAGAACGCACATTAGATTAGGCCATAAATCCTTCAGAAAACTGGTATGAATGAATCCAGGATCACGCCATCCAACAGTTCTTGCTGGTGCTCTTACAAATTTTACACGGGTGCTAAATATTTATCATCATACTTCAGATTAAAAGACAGACAATTGTTATTTTATAGCAGAAAACTACTAGAATAAAAGAATATATTGACTATAGTATATTTCTCCAAAATTTAACTGAGGAAGAGTTAAACACACCACACATGCTGTTACGAACAAAAGTCAGTGTAACTGCTAAAGAACGCATCTGTTCTCCTCCTTTTTGACCCCATTCAACAAGTGGCTCTGCTTCATCAATACCGTACCCACTAGTCCATGTTATAGTCATCTAAAAACCAATTTAAAAGAATTCATTTCACTAAATTTTGGTATATAGCATGTGAAGGTATCAACTAAAAAAAGCTCACTTCATTCCATGTTTTTCCTTGGGCTAAACGTGGATATAGAGGAGCGTTTGGATTAGCAAAAGCAACAACATTTGACACTGCCACCAGCTTCGGCTGTTATCAGGTAAAACAGAGCCATGTTAACTAGATAAAATACGACTAATTATTTCAGCACTCCAAATTTGACCTTCTACCCTCCATTTTCAAGGCTATTTATGGCGTGCAAAAGACAATAAATGGAGTGCGTTATCAACACCCTTGAAAAGAAACACGAAAAAAAAACTATAGTTATCTTAAGAGTTTCAAGCTCTATGTACATAAAAATATAACACTAAAGAAAGTACATCTCGCGGTTTCAAAGAAATTGAATTTGAGGAAAACAGACTAATTAATTTAATTCATTTTCTCCTCCATACCCACAATTTTACACGAATTCAGTGAAGCCATCTACAAATATATTACAGAATAACAAATATTGCAAGTCATTGTTATTGCCATTTCAACAAATGCTTTCAAGTTAAATGGACTTAGCTGTAAACAGATGAAATAACTTAAAGTTGTCTTGTTAATCACTAATTTAACTGATTTTAATTTCTTCTGCCAAATATTTTCTTATATTATTTAAATACAAAGACTAAGTCAAAAGAACTGAATAGATTCTGGAAGGCCTACTTTTGATAAGCCACCAGAAAATAAAGCAAATGAGTAGTCTGATCTCTGATTTATCAGCTGGAGCTTCAGAGATCCTTTGCCTGAACCCTTGTATTTAGGACTGCTGAAATTTGCAAATTGATACTGCATAGCAATTGAATAAAAATTACATTGGTACGCACACAATCTATATAAAGCACGCTAGTTATTAGTTATTCGACAAGCACGGCAAGACATGACCGGACAAACCTTTATGGGTGCTGTACATAAATATGGAGGGCCAACTCTGGGATTCTCTGCAATGCAGGTGGATGAGCTGACAAGAACACATAAAAATTGTGAATAAGGATAATGCCATAGTATGTTAAATGCTCACAAGTGGACAAAATTGTCACACAACAAAGTTTGGATCTTTGGAGGAGTTTAAGGAAACTGCAAAAATGTTAAATTCTTGAAATCAATCCAAGTACATAGATATATTTATTGAACCTGAACTTGGCTGGAGAAAACACTCCTATCCAATCATTAATTGATGGGCTTGGGCTGCTATATTCTAAAGTAACCCATTCACTGTTTATTGCCTAAAACAGAGAGGGATTAATGAATCTCGGTGAGAAGTTTACCACTATACAGGTTTTCATGCCAGTTAAACGATAACATAGCATAAGGTGTGATCAAATTGCATAAGCGCACTATGAAAGAACGCATCATGTGACCAAAAAAAAGACTTACATGGACTCCAAGAACTGATGGAGAGCATCTAATATAAGCAGAATCTTCTAAAGCAATGACAGCATTTTGGATAGAAATTCTTGAAAGAGGCTGAACCCCATGTGATATAGCCCCTCCAAAACTCGACAGAACCCACAAAAGCACCCAAAAAATCCGGAAAATTGGCATTGCACAAGCCCTCCGGTCTGAAAATAGTACAACAAAGAAAGGATTCAGAATAAGTTAGCAAAAATATCAACACACAAACTGAACACACCAAAAAGGGATATTCGACTGCAAATAAACAAATCACAAACACAAAGGGATCAACAGAAAATCTTCATTGCATACTCTAAGCACTGTGAGTTTTCGATCCTACCTATCAAATGAGCATTGGTAAATAACAGCAGAAACTAATAGAAACTTGGAATCAGTAAAAATGATCTTGAAATCTTATAAAGTTGCCATATCTTAAAGAATTAACAATAAAAAACTTCTTTTTTTTATTGCGGCAAAATGCGGAATACGCAAGCGACGCCCACCAGGGCTGTGGCAATCATCAAAGTTCGCATATAATCATTCTCAAAAAATCTAAAGTTCCCAAGCTAATTATTTACACAGCCACTACAGATGCGGGGCCAATGCTAAATGCAGAAAAAAGCATAAAACTGGGACCTAAATTTAACAAAAGGATAATCGGCACAGTCTATTTCCTTCTGAAAAGCTACCGCTGATCGTAACCATCAAGAATTAAGAAAACGAATGAAATTATTAGCAAGAAAGAAACTGTATAGACTGAGCACGATTATGCGTACCCTTGGAAGGAGGTATAGACTGAATTTTCAGACGCTGTGCTTGGTTCATAAACTGAATTTTCATTATTTTTATCTTAGAAAATAAAAAATATAAAACTCGATAGAAAGACTCAATAATTAATAAAGTACAATTTAAAGAATTGATTTAAAAGGAAAAAAAAAAAGGTAAATATTAAATTTAGTTTGAAAATTTATATTAGAAAGAATACAAAGAGAAGGAATCAAAGTGGGGATGAAGAGTTGCTCTATGTTATTTCTGTATTTGTATTTTGCATTGTAATGTGTCGGGTCATCATCTTAGTTGGTATTAGCTGTTTTGAGTCATTATTCATTTGTAAAGTTCACTATAATTTTTCCTATGTTCATAGATAAAACTCTCGCTTCTCCACTTCAACTTCCATGGAGTTTTCTTCATTTATAGTAAAGCTTGTACACGGTTTTGTTGACTGTGCATATGCATTTGATCGCTTTTTTTGGCAACTTCGATTTTTGGAAAATTCGATCCTTCAGTTATTACTAATGGTATCTTTTGGACTTTGCTAGACTACGCTCTACATCGTTTCATTTGCTCTCTTTTTGAGATTTTTCTTGTTTTCTGGAGTCCTTTATCATTTCTTCTTTTTCCATGGAGTTTGCTCTTTTTTGGGGAGTTTCATCATTATTATTATTTTTTTTTTTTTGGAGTCTCTTTCATTTTGTTCTCCTAACTTGAGGAACATCATATTTTCTGTCCTGACAATTCTTCTCTCTAGTTTGGTCACTGTTTTCTGTAACAGTTTTTGACTGACTCAGATGTTTTGCTTATGGATTTGGATGTATTAGTAATGTATCTGTGCTTGGCATTCAGTTGAGTACGATGCTTTGAGAATTGTTCTCCAACAAGTTCCATTTAGTTGTATTCTTTGTGCCAATGGCCTCAGCTGTACTGAGATTGTGGAAAGAGAAGCTGAAGCTGGGGAAAACTCGGGGAATTATATTCTTATGAGATTGAAGGTGGTGAAACAAAGTCAGAAGTGCTTCAGAATCTCTCTGAATTCCAGTTTTCTTGTGTTATGTTCAATGTCGTCTTAAAGAATGCTTGTAGTGCTAGAATGTCGGCATTGGACAGCTCAAGACTAAATGCAGGAGATATGCTTGATTGTCTCATTTTTACTTATAACAGAACTCGTCAAGATCTTTGGGTGTTGTCTGGTAGATTTCGAGATTTATTGTCCAAGATGAACATTCATCTTAGTTGGCATTAGCTGTTTTGAGTCATTCTTTCTTCGATTTTTCCTTGTTGAGGTGTCATGTAATTTTTCCTATATTCATAGATAAAACTCTCGCTTCTCTCCTTCAGGTTCCATGGAGTTTTCTTCATTTTTCTAATACTCTAACATTTGAATATTCCAAATCTTAAATTTTAGTTGCTCAAAAGTTTCTCCCATGATGCCTCTCGGTTTCACACCACCAAAAATAGTAATAAAAATATAGGCGTAACTTGGACGGCTGTGATAAAGTTCAAATGGCCAACTTATTATCTGAAATAAAAGCAACGGATTGGAAAGAGAGAGCACGGGAGCGAAATCAGTTTTCGATTGAGCGAACAAGAGAAGAGAAAAGCGACGGTTTCCATCTGAGGAAGAAGAAGGTGTTTCTTCTTGAAAACAGAGGAAGCACTGAGGGAGAAGATAAGAGTGAGGAAATCAGATTGAGTGAATGCTACACGCTGTAAAATTCTGTGAGTTTTTCCTTTTTTAATCAACCGAACAGATTGAGAGAGAGAAAAAAGAATTGTGTGTTGTAAATTCTGATACAACTCTTGGTTGCCTTGGTGCTAAAGGGATCGTCCCTCCTCCCGTTGATGTATGCTAACAAGATTTCCGAACCACGTATATCCAGTGTATTTCTTCACTTGCTTTTATTTGTCGATTATTTATGTGCATAATCTGGTTTATCGATATTCTTCTTGTGCTGTTTCCTGTTATGTGTTCTGATAAAGAATGAAATATGTGTGCGTATGACATTCTGGAAATCAGATTGCAAATGCACATGCTCTGTTTGTTTATGGTTTATATGCGATGAATTGATGTCCAGAAAGATAATAATGCATGAGTTAGATCATTGATGGATGTTGATATAGAACTCTGTCATATGATTGTTAGAAATCAAATCCTGAACTCTTGTGCGTACTGAAAAGTTTATGGCAGTAGGATATCCTAGACAACAAAATCATTGTATTGCTTGAGATTGATGTGGTAGCAGTGTTCATAGAATCGGTTGATGATAGAACAAGGAATTGTTTTGTGTCACGTATATAGATATATCGTATAGACTAGTGTTATCGGATAAGCCGAGTTTCACAACATTTGACGTCGTTTGTGGGAAACGAATCCATGATGATGGGATCCACAAAGTTCGATATAGAGAAATTTTCTGGGCAGAACGATTTTGGATTATGGCGAATCAAGATGCGAGCAATCTTGTTGCAACAAGGAATGGTAGATTCACTGAAAGGGATCGACGCACTCCTTGCCACCCTATCTGAAAAAGAGAAGTCGGATATCCTAGACAATGCTCATAGTTAAATAATATTGAGCATTGGTGATAAGGCGCTCCGAGAAGTGGCGAGGGAAAAGTCGGCAAGCGCGGTATGGACAAAGTTAGAGCAACTGTATATGACGAAATCTTTGGCAAATCGACTCTACATGAAGCAAAAGCTTTATTCATTCAAGATGACCGAAGAAAAATAAGTCTCGGTACAGATTGATGACTTCAACAAGATCATTGATGATCTTGAGAACATAGATGTGAAACTCGATGATGAGGACAAAGCTTTGCTATTATTGAACTCGATTCCAAAGTCATACGATCATTTCAAGGATGCTATGCTCTATGGAAGAGATCAGACAATATCCCTTGAGGAAGTCAAGTCAGCGGTAAGAGCCAAGGAATTGCAGTGGAAAATCGATGGGAAGGAATCAAGAACCGGGGACGGTCTGTTCACGAATGGTAAGAGCCAAGGAATTGCAGAGGAAAAACTCTTGCAAGAAGTTAGATATGTTCCAGAACTAAAAAGAAATCTAATTTTCTTAGGCACACTAGAAATGAATGGATACTCCTTTAAGGCTGAGAAAGGATAAGTGTTAAAAGGATCCCTAGTGGTGATAAAAGCATTTAGGAAAAATGGATCGTATTCACTGTTAGGAAACACGATAACAGGACACTCTGCCACCATAGTTAAACCAGAGTTAGAGAAGGCCAATCTCTGGCATAAGATATTAGGACATGTGAGTGAGAGAGGACACATAGAACTATCCAAACAAAATCTCTTATGCAGGGACAGGATAGAAAATCTGGAATTTTGTGAACACTGCGTGCTAGGCAAACTCAAAAGGGTTAAGTTCAATACAGGAATTCATAAGACAAATAGGCCTTTTGATTATGTGCAAGTAGATGTTTGGGGACCTTCTATAACTCAGACTCGCGGTGGTGGGAGGCATTTCATGTCCATTGTGGATGACTACTCAAGAAGAGTCTAGGTCTTTGTATTGAAAAATAAATGTGAGGCATTTCGAAGATTTAGGGAATGGAATACAATGACTGAGACTGAGATGGGAACAAAGCTCAGGCATCTTAGGACAAACAATGAACTGGAATTTGTTTACGGGGAGTTTAATGAGTTCTATAGAAAATCTGGCATTACTAGGAACAAGATTGTGGCCAGTACCCCTCAACAGAACGGCCTAGCTGAAATTATGTATATAATTATGTTAAAGAGGGTTAGATGCATGTTATTGAATGCTGGTCTTCCAGAGACTTTCTGGGGTGAAGCTGTGTCTACAGCTTATTATTTGATCAATCAGTGTCCGTCTGCTGCCAATAATTTTAAGACACCAGTGGAGCTTTGGTATGGGAAACCAACAGACTACAGTACTTTGAAAGTTTTTGGTTGTATGACATACACTCACATAAGGCAGGACAAAGCTCGAGCCACGTGCTAAGAAATGAATCTGCATAGGCTATCTACCTGGTGTGAAAGGGTACAAATTGTGGTGCCTTGAACCAGGAGAACAGAAGTGTTTGATTAGTAGGGATGTGGTCTTTGATGAATCAAAGATGGGATATTCATCTACTAAAACACTGGATGAATCTAATGAAAAGGATTCCCGAGATGAATCTCAAGTTGAGGTGGAGTTTCAAGGAACTAAAGCTTCTATGGAAGTTAATGATGAAACTGAAGAAGAACCTCAAAGAAATGATCAACATGGCCAAGAAACTGTAAATCAAATGAACGGATTAGATTCATATGTTCTAGTCAGAGATAGGGGAAGAAGAGCAATAAGACCACCATTGAAGTATGGGCATGCTGATCTTATTTCTTACGTGTTCATGTGGCCGAGGATATAACTTACATGGAGCCAAAGACATACAACGAAGCAATGAGAGGCAATGATATTGGACTGAAGCAATGCGGGATGAGATGGCTTCCTTAGACAAGAACCAGACTTGGAAACTTGTGGATCGGCCCAAGAACCAGAGGGTTGTGGGGTGTAAATGGATCTACAAGAAAAAGGAAGGGATCACAGGACATAGAAGGAGAGATACAAAGCCAGGCTAGTCGCCAAAGGCTTTGCACAAATTGAAGGGATATACTTCAATGAAATATTCTCTCTTGTAGTCAAGCATTGCTCGATAAGGTTACTACTTGCTTTGGTTGCTCACTATGACTTGGAGCTGGAACAACTGGATGTGAAAATAGTGTTTTACATAGAGAGTTGGAAGAGACCATTTATATGAGTCAACCTGCGGGATTCATAACTAATGGCAATCAGAACAAAGTATGCATTTTGCAGAAGTCCTTCTATGGACTCAAGCAAAGCCCAAGGCAATGCTATAAGCGTTTTGACGAGTACATGCTGAAGGTGAATTTTCCTAGATGCAGCTATGATAGTTGTGTCTACATAAAGAAAGAGAAAGTCTGGGTAGTTGCCTATCTACTTTTTTATGTGGATGATATGCTGGTTGCGAGTGATAGTAAAGAAGAGATTAAAAATATCAAAGATATTTTGAACAAGGAATTTGAGATGAAGGACTTGGGAAAGACCAAAAGGATCCTAGGGATGGATATCATTCGGAATAGAAATCAAAAGAGTTTATTTCTATCCCAAGAATCATACATTGAGAAAGTTCTTCATAGGTTCAACATGCACGAGTCAAAACCTGTGACTACACCATTGGGACAACACTTCAAGCTCTCAACAAATCAGTCACTAGAGAGTAATGAGGAAAAGACAGAAATGGAGACATTGACATATGCGAGTGTCGTAGGAAGCTTGATGTTTGGCATGGTATGCAGTAGACCTGATTTGGCTTATGATGCGAGTGTCGTCAGCAGGTTTATGTCAAATCCAGGGATAAGCCATTGGGAGGCACTGAAATGGGTTCTAAGATATGTGAGAGAGTCTGTGGGTCTAGGACTTATGTTCAAGATGCAAGAAAACGGAACTGATCACATACTAGGATATGTAGATTCAGACTTTGCGAGAAGTATAACACCAAGAAGTCCCTGTGCATAATCTGGTTTATCGCTGTTCTTCTTGTGATGTTTCCTGTTATGTGTTCTGATAAAGAATGAAATCTGTGCGTATGACATTCTGGAAATCAGATTGCAAATGCACATGCTCTGTTTGTTTATGGTTTATATGCGATGAATTGATGTCCAGAAAGATAATAATGCATGAGTTCTTGAAGCATTATTACAGCAGATTTCTCTACTGTTAGCTCATTGATGAATGTTGGTATAGGTCATATGATTGTTAGAAATCAAATCTTGAACTCTTGTGCGTACTGAAAAGTTTATGGCAGTAGGATATCCTAGACAACAAAATCATTGTATTGCTTGAGATTGATGTGGTAGCAGTGTTCATAGAATCGGTTGATGATAGAACAAGAAATTGTTTTGTGTCACATATATAGATATATCGTATAGATTGGTGTGATCGGATAAGTCGAGTTTCACAATAAATGTCCAATTTAAATCTCAATTCAAGCAACTGACCAAAATATTTTTTTGGTGTGCGGGTAGTAGAAATGCTACACAAAATGTCGGGTACTCGATCCGAAAACCCAAACCTGAAAAACCCGACTAGATGTTTATAGCGTTAGAAAAATTACATGGGTTCTAAATTTTGTGTCGTTAAATAAATAGTTGCTTCTTCAAACGTATTAATTAACGTTACCACCAACAAATTTCGAACGTTGATGTAAGGATTGTTTATATCAAACATAAAGATTCGTGGGAGAACTATACGATCGGAAGATTGTTTTTACTTTTTTCCTTTAACAAAATATCCATTAAATGTTCGTTAGGTTCACAGTCATACTAAGTTGGTGTTTGCAAATGCTTTTGTAAACTACTTATCAGCTTTTCAGATTAAAAAAAAACAGCTTTTGAATATTTTATTTTCTTGCTTCTATTATTGTTTCTCTAAAAACAAGCAGAAAAAAACAGAAGCTGAGAAGCAGGTCATGGCAAATTTTTTTCGATTGCTTTAAGTTGTTTAGTGCCAATTTTGTAATTAAATGAAGTTTATTAAGCTGTTTTTTTTATTTTAATAGCAAACACTCTATGTTTTTACGTCAACTTTAAGTAAAAGCAAAATAAAAGTGCTTTGAATAAGCAATTGCAAACGCATCTTATATTACTATTGACCAAAATATTATGTACAAAAAAATAAACTGACCAAAATATTGTTAAATCGGTGGAATATTTTATTTATATAATATGTAAAATATTCAAACTCGCAAATGCTGGAATAGCTAAGTTGGTTTGAATGTCTGACTGTTAACCATGAGGTGTTGGAGGTTCAAGTGCTCCTTCTAGCGCTTTATTTTAATTCCTTCTTTAGTTTTCATTTGAAAAAAGTTCAAAAAATTTATAATGGAAGTTTTCCATAAAGTACATGAATTTTAATTTAAAGTGAGGATTGTTTTTTTCTAGGGGTGTTTAACGGGTCGGGTCAATCCGGATCCGGCCCAAAAACCGGACCAGTTAGCTCGGTTCGGAATCGAAACCGGGCTAACCGATGTCTGAAACCGGTAAGATATCGGTCCGAATTATTCTACCATTTCGAAACTGGTATCTTACTGGTTTCGGACTAAACGGATCCGGTTTCGGGTTGAAAAGGAACCGAAGTCGTTATTTTAAGAAAATTAATTTTTTTTTATTTATATAAATATATTTGAAGTTAGTTTATAAACACAAAGGCTTATTAGCTCAAATGGTTAGAGCTTCATAGTAGAAGATGATGGTCCCGTGCTCAAATCCCCCAAGCAACAATTTTCCTTGTTTTTTTGAAAAAGAAATTCAAAAAAACGGGTTCCGGGTTGGAACCGGTCCAACCCGGAACCAGTAGAACCGAAATCGGATCGGACCGATTCCGAAATTATGGGATCCGGAATCGACTGGTTCCGGATCGGATCGATTCGGGTTGCCCCGTTAATCACCCCTATTTTTTTCCTATCAGATAACCAAAATATTTTGCTTTACCAAAATATATTAGAATATTAGTAATTAAGGGTGTATGTGGGTAGGTTTGTGTGGTAGGCATGAAAAATAATCACCAAAGTTGCTAAATTGTCTAACCGCAACCGCACAACAAATATACAAAATCGTGCGGTTCGGGTGGGTGCGGATGCAGGTGGGTGTTGACGGGTAGCCAGAATTTAGTGTATTTTTATGAGTTTTTAAACTAAGGTATTTATTTTCGATTATAATAAAACAAAACTAATATTAAATAAAATGATAGGTCAATATAAACCAATTAAAATCACGTGAGCAAAATATTAAATGAATCATATTTATCAAATCGTCTGAAATTGGAAATTAAAGATAATTATAACGATAGATAATCAATCATATTATCGTCATCATAAACCAAATATTGTACTAAAACTGAAACTGAAAAGTTATCTCACAATACGAAACAAAAAATATAATAAATTAAAGTATCAAAATCTTCATTCATTAAATTGTGATACCAATATATTTAAACATTTACTTGTAAAATGATAGTTCTTTAAGTCCAAAAAATAAAAAATTCTTCTTACTACAAGATGAAGTTCCCAAACTAAAAATTTATTTCTTATTATTACAACATTCATAATGAAAGAACTTGAAACTACTGTTTCTCAAATAATCAACAACTTTTTTAATTGATAAAATATATTATATTAAAAAGATAAGTACAAGTTACTCTAAATATTATAAATGAAATTGGTAAACGAAAATATTGATATTTTAAAAATTACAATTTGCATTCGACATCTAAAATATTTAATTTAATAATTAAAGAAATCTTTAATATATACAGATACAGGCGGGATGGGTGAGTAGGCGGATGTAGGTGCAACATTCCACAATTGCCCCCACATAAATGCGGGTTGCTTAATTTTCAACTGCAATAGTTTTCTCGAATGTTAAAATGAGCGGATACGAGTAGATGAATGTGGGTTGGACAGGTGGGTTGGATTATGCGGTTTTTTTACACCCCTATCAATAATGCTGAGTTTGAAAATTATCATTAAGAAATAAAATGATTTATTATTCTATTAAGCAATTATCAGTCATGCAATATCAAAATTTATTATTAAGAGAGAATTGCTCTAAAATCCTCGAAGCCTATTTTGAATTAGGAATCAGTCCTATTTTTTGAAGTTTCCACTGCATAATTGAATTGAAATATAGCGTTAAGTCCCTACACACTTGAAAGACACAAATGCCCTTAGTTCTTTAACGGGTTGCACGTTTTCCTCTCTAATCAATTGAATTCATAAATTGTTGGTATTTTGTTTAAATGTAACATATAAAAATATGACTTTAACTAAACAAAATATTATTTTGTTTATTAGTCTTTATTTTTCTATTATATTCCATGGAATCTCAAAAATATAAAATATTACAAAATAAGGAGAAATCAGATGTTTTGTGGATTTGCTTTATTTTAAATAACTAAAGTAAAAACTTTCAAATTTTGAATTAATTTCATATCTACACCATATATAATGCGTAAAGACCTCAGTGGTCCGACCATTTCGAATCAATGTCTAATTACGCACATACCCTCAATATAAAATATTACTATCACACATGTCATATATGTGTCCACAAATTTATGTTATGTCATTCTCGATCACATATTACCATCACACTTACCACACAAAATATCATATTACCCTAAAAAATTTATTAAAATCCAAAAAAAAATTAATATAAAAATATTATATAATCATTTAATAATTTAATTTTTTTTTTAAAAAACTAAAACCAAAATAAAAAATGTACGTTCCAATCGTCATTATCATTTTAAAAAATTGTATTTGCAACACATACAGAAGGAGATTAGCATTTATTATGAGAGGAGTTTAGATTTAGGAAAATACTATGTGATAATTTACTTGTTAATGTTCTCTTATTCATCCAGATATCTTAATAGTGAATAATCATATATAATATAGTACTACATTAATGTGTAAATGATACCACACATTTTCTTAAATAGTACCATTGTTGGGTTTTGGAAACCCGAATAATCTTGGTTTTGATGTTAACAAAACTTGTTATTGTGTTGCTAACATATTTCATCAAGTGTGCAGTTCATAGATCATAACTTAGAAGCTTGATGAATTACAAAGAAGTAGCTTGAAAATATCAAAATGGACCAAGTCTGAAATCCTGGCAGAGCGGATTGTTTCTATCATATCTAATAGCTCGGATATCGAAATGGCGTGCTTCCAAAGAGATTGAACAGCCAACTCAAAATAATAAAAGTCATATTCACAACAGATCGGCTAGTTCGAATGTTATCAAGAAGAAAAGACGCCTGTAAAATCGAGCTGTACCGCGAAGAAACAGCAAGCTGTTACAGCAAGCGACTGTCAGTCTGTTGGCCATAACTCTTAGCTCGCTTATCGGAACGAGATGATTAAGTATGGGTTGGAAATCTAAGACAAAGATCTACAAGTCATCTTTGGAAGTCAAAGACTGAATCGGGTGTTAAGATGGCCAAAAAGCTTCTGCAAGTCACATCATGTGCTGCTGCATCCAGCAAACAGACAGCAAGAGCAACGTTTCGTATTTCGAGCATAACTCTCTCATACAAACTCGAAATCGAGTGATTCTTGATTCCGTGGAAATCTAAGAGAAAGGGCTACAACTTTCACGTAGATCACTTTGCCCAGAAATCAAAGAATCAAGAGCTACAAGCAACAGATCAGAAGAGGAAGTTTATCAAGCTGTTTTTGTATCAAGCTTGTCTTGCATCAGACTGACCTGTCCAGACCAGACTGACCTGTCCAGACCAGACATGCTGACCAGACCAGCAGAGCAGACATGCTGACCAGACCAGCTGACCAGACCAGTCCGGTCCGAAATACAAGAGCCCAGAAACCAGAATATGACCGTTGAAAGCTCGGGAATGATGCAGAACCTTTTCCAATGGGCATATTCTTGTGTCTAACGTATATATCATTACTTGGGGCTATATACATGATTTGGAAGCTCAATAACAGCTGATTGAAGATCAATCCAAGCCTTCCAAAGCAAACCCACTTGGGATTCAATTGGGGAACTTCAAAGATAAAAGTTGCTAAATGAAGAGCACTCCCCAAACCTTTGGCACCACTTACCTTGCTATATCAGATCTAGTTAGAGATCATTTGTGCCATATATATTCACTCTTTTCATTGTATATGAGAGCTTAATATATGAGTGAATATCATTGTAACGATTGATGATTTATCACAACCGATGAGAGGTCTTTGTATGTGAGACATTAAAGAACATACATAGTTAAGTTGCTAGGAGTTCTAGTTGGATGAGACATTTCCAACTGGATCGGGTTTGTACAACAGGATTGTATAGATCTAAGTCTTCTAGTGGAATCCTTCCATGAGGTGGAAGAAGGGGAGACGTAGAAGGATTACACCACCTTCGAACTTCCATAAACAAATGCTTGTTTATTTATTTTAATTGCATATCTTTAAAACGCCTTTCAAAGTTTAATCGGTTTTAGAGCGGGTTATGTCGAGTGTCTTCCGCTCGATTTTGTAATCGAACTCGATATAATCTCTCGGTGCATTAATTCAAGAACACAAGCTATTGAAGCTCAAGTTGGTTGAACTCGGGTGTGGAATGACAACCCATCCCCGGAATCGATCCTGACAAGTGGTATCAGAGCAGGTTGTTCTTGGAAAGCATTTTAACCGATTTTTGTAGCGGATATCTTTTAAAATCAAGAGTGGCCAGTCAATTTCCATCAATGACCAGCGCACTCCTGCCACCCATTCAACACTCACCTCGCTCGATCAAACCTTCTAGACCTTTTCAAAGCAGAATCAAGACAAAAATTTCAATACAAAGGGCAATCAAGACAACATTACCCATCTTAGATAACCCCATTTGACGAAGTGATCACACCCCTATATAAACCGAACCATGGAAAAATGCATCGTAGAAAATAAAGTTTCCATGACAATCAACACTAATCATCACTAACATATCATTGTCTTCCAACCTGGAACAAAAACAAAATAATTACTGAAGGGCAACGCCATATCAAACAGAAATGGATCGATCGAATAAGAGAAAAGTTCCAAATAAATACTAAGAATAAAAATTTAATGTCCTGTAAACCTTATCTAATTTCCTTCAATGAATATATAAACCAGCCATCTCCATGATGGAACATTTAAGATCAAGCAACAACGAAGAAGGCATGCTCGCAGGACAATAAACAACTACAGTTATGTATGTGAGGCTAATTTTTAATGACGTATAAAACAAATGCTTAGGTAGATAGGAAGATGCCTTGGTCCTTTTTTTTTTTCCCTGAACATACAAAAGTAAAGACAGAAACCCAGTTGGCCCCAAAGGGCATAGCATACATAATAGTTGTGTTAATAGGTTGTGCAATACAATAGATAATAAAGTTATATAGCTACTCGAGTTTTTTGGAGGCCATATTTTAGGTACTTGTTTCAGCCTTTTAAAAAATCATATTGATTACTACGGCACTAAACATCCATTAACTAATCTCAAAAGTGCACATTTCATTTTTCTACTTGAGCACATCAATTGCTGTTTTTCCTTCGAACAGGGGTTCAAAGATCAAATTCTTTAAAAATCATTTAACATTTCTAAATACATGCCACACTCATAAACAACCACCCACGATGGAAACTCAAAATCGAAAAGGCACTTTGAAGGAAAGATTTTATAAACACAGACACCCAAAATCAGAACATCGAACCATCTACTAACAAAAAGACACGCACCTAGAATAGAAGAAACATTAGCGGAAATGAGGGGGAAAACAAATCCAGTCGTCGTAGGTAAGTGGTTTGCTACATATATGCGAAAAAACACTAAATAATATATATAAAGCGTGGAAACCAACCGCATAGGACCAAAACCATGGATGAAAGCAGGGTGAACCACCCAATCCACCTGTTTTGCTACGAAAAACCCAAAAAAACACGCAATCAGAAAATATTTGCAAGCTAATAACACCGATAATAACCAACAAAAAACTAACCAACTCGGGAAAGAGGGCTCCACAAGCGAAATCAGTAAGGCATGCAAGAGGGAAACCGCCAAACACGTAAGAGGGGGGCATCGGTGAATGGGATAGAAGAGGGCGTCGGTGATTGAAAAGAGCGTAGGCATGCACTGACACGCATCCATTATGGAGAGAGCAGGAGAAAAAGCATCGGGAATGAAAATGAAAGAAACTAAAAAATCATTTAATCTTGAGCAGTACAACAATTAATAATGGGCCGGATAATTAACACATAAGCCCCTCATATTGACATAAAATTGGGCGAAAAGAATAAATAAAAGGAGCCCAGGCGAGGGCCCAACCAAAAAGCCCAGGCGAGAATGTTACTGTGCACAACTGTTGTACTGTTCATCTGAATAGTAAACCTTGCACACTTATATAATATAATAATAATAATAGTTGTAATATAATATATATATATATATAATGTGATATAATTACTACTATATTTGTATATGATATGTGATGATTCATTGGCATAAAACTGGCTAGCAAACCCAACTCAATAATTCGTTTTCTCCACTTTTTTTTGTTTTAAAGATATTTTTCAAAAAACAAATTATGTAGCCTTAATTTTTTTTTAAAAAAAATTGACATTCTTAAATTATAATCGTGGTTTCGTTTGTAAAAAGAAAGAAATTTTGTTAAATCAATTTGCTAGGATTGAAATCAGCTTTCTCTGACTGTAATCGTCTGGCTTTTTTTTCTTTCTAAATTAAAGTATTTGAAATCCAAAAAAGAATATATTTAATATATATTGATAGAAAGTGGAAAGCCAGAAGCCCAGAACAATAGATTTGGACCTCTTCGCAAAATAAGGGGCATTCCGAGAATTGAACTCGGGACCTCTCGCACCCTAAGCGAGAATCATACCACTAGACCAAATGCCCACCTTGCATGCGGGTATAATATACAATTATATTTAATTCATTTCTATTGCCAAACTATCAGCTGGTTTGCAGACATTCTGGCTTATACCCAACTTTCAACAATAGGTTGTCAGCTGAAATAAAAATATTATGATGCAAAATCGGAAACAATATTTTTATTCTTTATTTTCAATAGATTCTGTTCGTAATTCAAAAAATTATTTTCTCGAGAAAAATTTAGGCACCGTCTGATACAGTGAATGAGACCTTATAAACGAGGAATGAATAGTTAAAAATCATGCATCATCATATCTTTAAAAATATATCGAATGTGCCTTAGAGTTCCCCAATAGCCATCAACTATTTTCAAGTTGTGTCGGCATGGATAATATGTAATTTTGGATGTCTATGTGTTGATCTTAATCTCACATTGGTTAAAATTTATGTTTGAAATGATTTAAAAGGATATGTGCAATAGACTTATGTAGAAGTTTATGTTAATTATTCTCGTAAAGTAAAGACAGACTTAAAATAGATGCTACAAGAGCCTATTGCTACGAGCAATCGTATAGTAAAAATATAAGGGGAAAGTTCAGGTCGGTACCCAATGGTAAAACTTTATTCATCCTAGTCCAGGAAAAAAACTTACAATCATTTAAGTCAACTTTAGGTTAAAATGACAAAAGTGCCCTTAATAAGAAAATACGGCAATCTAAACAATTTCAATATCTTACTTTCAGCATTTCGTTCGATCTCTTTCGCCACTGCGATTCAAATCTCCTCGTAAATCTCTCTCGTCAATTACGGTTTCTTACAGTTTTTTCTCTTCATCTATTCGATTTTACGTTTCATCATTATGTTCCAGATTTTTTTTTCAATTCCAGTATGTGTGTGTATGTGTGTAAGAGTGTATATATATATATATATATATATATATATATATATATATATATATATATATTTATGGTTTTTTAGTTATTATGCATTGATGTCTATGCTTCTTTGCTCATTTTCAGAATTTACAGTCTGAAACTTGAAGATGACCCAGCGAAAAATTAATTGGTGCACGAAAATTATAAAAAATAACTGGTGCACGAAATTTTTTAAAGTAACTGGTGCACGAAAAGATTGAAAATCAGTAACTGATGCACGGAAAATCAGTAACCGATGCACGAAAATTAAAATCAGCTACTGATGCACGAAAATTTGCACAAAGTTAGTGCACCAGTGTTGTATTTTCGTGCATCAGTGTTATATTTTAGTGCACCAATGTTATATTTTTCGTGCACCAGTGTTGTATTTTTGTGCATCAGTGTTATATTATAGTGCACCAACGTTATATTTTCGTGCACCAGTGTTATCTTTTCGTGCACCAAGGTTATATTTTCGTGCACCAGTTACTTTTTATAATTTTCGTGCACTAATTACTTTTTATCATTTTCGTGCACCAGATATTCTTTTATAATTATCGTGCACCAGTTACTTTTTTATCATTTTCGTGCACCAGTTATTTTTTTATGATTTTCGTGCACCAATGTTATATTTTCGTGCACCAGTTACATTTTATGATTTTCGTGCACCAATTACTTTTTATGATTTTCGTGCACCAAGGTTATATTTTCGTGCACCAGTTACTTTTTATAATTTTCATGCATCAGTTATTTTTTCTCTGGGTCATCTTCTTCGTTGCAACATCTTGCTCTCAAACTGTAAATTTTGAAAATGAGCAAACAAGCACGGACACCAATGCATACCTTACTTCTTTATCCATATGCATCAGTCAAAAAAAAAAAACATACCAACAGGCTTTCGATATCTATAATTTAGCATCGGTATTCAAATTTATAATTCACATACACACACAGTATACACGCACACACGATGAAATGCGCATAGCAGATCCAAAAATTATATTGCAGACTAGTTCGAGATCTTCTTCGATTCAAAAAGATTCCAAATGCTACGAAAATTTAGATGATTCGATTCAAACATATTTCATGTACATAACATTTTAACAAATACTTTGTAGGGATGAAGCGACTAGATGATAATGATCTGAGAATCGCCGGAAAATTTCAGCAGAAAATTTAAGGTGTGGGGCGACGGGATGAGAAAGAAAATAAAGATCTGAAATTAGGTTTATGATGTTTTCAACTGAAGGGTATTTTGGTAACTAAAAAATACCTTTTCAAACCAATAGTTAAAAAATTGGACTTATGTGAATATAAATTTCTCCTAAGTGTATTTTTTGGTAAGAAGTTTTTTTTTACAGATTTATTTGTAATAAGTTTCTGTAAACAACACCTATATACAATTTTCCCAAAATATAATCCTTTAACATGCTAGCATGTCTTGCATATCAAATAATTTCCAGGCCCAAGCTTGTATTTGTATATTTTAATAGCAGCTTAGCCACTACGTAATTTAATTTTTAGTTGATGTCAAATAAAATAAAATAAAATAAAAATAGAGTTTTTTTAATTTTTGTGATGCTTGAATATTAGTAGAGTTAAATAAATACGCTTTACTTAAATGGTGGTTGATCAGTGAGTCATTCTCTATGAACCCAGTATTTACAAACAACAACATACATATAAGTATATATTTATATAATTTATATATACATATATATTATTGTGTGATGGTGTTTTTAAGCACGGGTCCACATCGGTTAAAATTGAACTGATAAGAATGCAATTTGTCGTTCTGATACCAAACCTTAATAACCAGCGCATACAAAATAACAATTTTCTAAGGAAGAATTGCACTGAAATGACATTTGTCGTTCGGGTACCAACCTAATCTTTTGGGATAATATATTAAAATATCCCAACAGTTTGGAACCGGTTTCAGATTCAATTCTTAAAGTATTCAATGACTCGATTTCTAAAATTTTAAAAATATTTCTGTTTCTATCCCAATATGAAATTGACTGTGAAAAAACAAACGAAGAATGATTGATTCAGGAATATTTTTAAAATTGTAGGAACTAAACTAGATAATTCAGTTCTTCAAATTTTAAACATATTCACAATTTAGCCCCTATCTGTTTCTTCTTATAGCCGACTTCACATCGAGACTGAATTGAGAATTTTTAGAGACTAAATGGGGATTAGCAAATTAACTAGATAAGGACAAACAAACCAGCAACATTAATAAAAAGCCTTTCTAGGTAACAAAGTTTTCATTAGGCCAAATGTCTCACCTAAATCGGTCCCAAGTGTCCATATATGCGATGTCGATTGATAGCACTAAGGACCATTTCGTAACCTATGAGACTTTGACACAAAAGCATGAATATTTAAACTGTGGTAGCAATTTTCGTTCATTATTTGGAAAAAAAAAACATTATAATGTAATGTACCCACTACCCACTATGATTTAGATGTAAAATGACGAACAATAAGTTTCAATCATGAAAAGGGTGTATGATTTACAATCTCATTTTTTCACTCCAAAGATGAGGAAGAAGAATATAACAAACGAAGCCAATTGTGTCGAAAAATAGCTCTTGTAAGGCGTTATTCCTTCAAATTATTGGCCATATCAAGCCATAAATCAAGAAATTTACCAACAAAAAGGCTAGTGTGGATGTAGCAACGGTTTGAGATAGTAGCGTCGCATCAGCACCACTGTCCAGAGTTGGAGGTACAAACGAGCCCGGTGGCGTAAATGAGCCCGGTGGCGTAAACGAGCCTGGTGGCGTAAATGAGCCCGGTGGGGTAAACGAGCCCGGTGGGACGGGCGAGCCAAGACCCGGAGGGGAGTTAGGAGGTGTTCCCCCGGGGCTGAATGGTGGAGTTGTGCTGCTTCCATTACTACAGAATAATTGGACAAAAATCAAGATTTATGTCACCTGTTGCACAAAAACTATTGCCAAAATGTCTAAAATCAAAGAGCATGTCTAAGAAAGCAAAAAAGGTAGCATAACTAAGTAAATTTGAATACCATGAGAAAGACCAACTGATATAAATATTAGAAACAAAAAATTGAGCAGGTAATGGAAATAAAGAAAACAAGAAAAATGTATAAAAGTTTACACATCAACATCATGACAGCTCGCATGAAATCTGCAGATATACAATTAGGGGTTTCTTTGGGACCATACATATATGTTAATATTACCTTATACCTCAAACAGATCTACCAGCCTCCTTTTTATATTCCAGGAAAAAAACTTTAAAATGTTTAACAGAAGGTTACACTCGTTATATATCCAAAGGTACAAATCCTACGTAAAAAAGTGGACCTCACATATCCAAATTATTTGAACCATTGGATCAAGTATGCCAGGTTGAACTCATCCGCAATATACCAACCATAACAACTTATTTTACCAGCAATATTCTTCAGAAGCAGCCACAAGTTTTCACAGTGTCGGTACACAAAGTTGTGAATTTCTTTCATTTTACCAAAAGGGGAACTTTCTATTCTTCTTTCTGATTTATCATACTTGTTTGGTAAATAAGCAAGAAAAAGAAGGATCATTCTAGCCTGATTATGAAGGTGACTTAAACTATTTTCCTGGGAGAAATTGCTTTTTTTTTGTTTGAGGAGAGGCGAAACAATCATTAAGCTACGAAATAAATGATTTCTCTCAACAGGCAGTTCATATATTTCCCAAAACTCCGAACACTTTAATCATATATTCATATTCAAAATATGATCCAAAGTTTCTATGAAAGAATGAGAAAACAAGACCTGGGACTAGATTGATACACACATCCTGAAGCTACATCTGCAAATTATCAACCAAAAAAAAAAGTACAAAACAGATGAACAAAAGTTAGTTCCTTTTGAGTGGATAAGACAATAAAATATTTCTAGTTTTTAAATGATTAATTATGTTGGATCTTACTAGAGGGAAGAGTTTGAGAGATTGTGGCAGTGCCTTTAAAATCACAGGATCCAGTACTTTGCCCCTTCTGATAATAACTGTTCACTGCATAATTACAGTGATCTTTGACTGTGTTTGGGAGATAACAAGCCCCATTTTGGAGGATTGCTGCACAATTAGCTCCATTTCCACAAGCATAATCTATGTTTTGCTGAAGAATTGTATCACTAATTCCAGTATTACATAAGCAATAAGCTGCATCTGTAAATCGAAAATCAATATAAATGGCCAAAAAGTTCAGGTCAGAACAAGAACATTCATTTTCCAATTATCGTTAAAACCCAAGTCTCAAAAATTACTTGAAAATGGAAAAAAGATCACATCTTTGCAAACCCTTTATTGCCCCTTGATCAAGAAAGGGATGAATCGGAGCTTTCTTACATACTAATTCGTTATCGGACATCCCAAAAAAACATTAAAAAAAAAAAACAAAACATAGAATTCAATAAACCAAAAGCCAAGAGCTTCACCTGAAAAACCAACCATGGCTAAAAGAAGCAACAAACACACCACAAAAACAGCCATATCCTCCAAGATTCTTAACTTTTACTTCAAGATGGAGAAATTTAACCAAAGAGGAAATAAATACAGGTAAGAAACAAAGAGCGCCGTACTGGGAAAATGGAGAATCTTGACTGAAGGAAGCTGAGGAAGGGTGCCCCTACTTTTCTATATACACGGTGTCCGAATCTGGACAATATTTTTGTATTGCGGTTGGTTGATTAAACGTGTTCGAGGATTCATCCTTATCAATGACAAAAAGTCTTTTGTCATCAACTCAGAATTTTTTTGAACGTTACATGTCTAGCTTTTTAATCAAACGGTCGTTAACTTGGGCACATGGTTGAATCTTGACGTTTGTCGGTGTAGATTTCAGGGTTAACTGCTCTACTCTCATGTTTAGCTTCCGTAAATCCGGTTATTTTGATGTTATTCTTAACAGTATTATGTTTATGTTTAGAGGTAGATTTTAACATGTATTGAGAATATTATATTTCATCGTGACGAAATCAAGATTTTGTGACTGCTAATGCTAAACTATATATAATATAACAAATTTAATAATAAAAATTTAATGCGTCAAGATGCATAATAAATCTAACATATCATAACATATAATATTTCAATAAAATTCACAAATGAATGAGATAAAAATAAGAAATAGATAAAATGGTATAGATATCGGATAACTACAATGATATTATATTTTATTCTAATAAGATTTCTAGTCAAAATTCATTATAGTCAAAATTCATTAGTTATACTTATGGATTCAGTAGTATAACAAATGATAACAAGAGTAACTAATTTTTATGTTGGAGTATAGGGCTTAATACTTAAGAATACACTGAAACTAAAATTAGGAATTATGAGTAATTATTAAATATTAATAGGGTTTAGAAAATTATAAAAAAATTGGACTAAGCTCATAGAAATGCAATAAATATGTTAATTTAAAAAAAAAAACAAGAACAGATTCGATTAAGTCCATATGATCATTTTTTTATTTAAAAAGGAAAAATTTTAGGCTGGCACCCTATGATGCACGGACACTCCTAAAAATAATTCGGTATAGTGTCGAATACTTCTCGGACACCGACACTTCTCGGACACGTATCGGACCACGCCACGGCATGTCTATTATTTTATTAATAAAATAAATCGGACACACGTGTCGGACATTCCCCTCAAAATCGGATATCCATGTCGGATATGGCTGATGGGCGTGCCAGAGCTCTGTCCGACACAGAAAGGACACTTTTGGATGATAATTGTACAATTTAAAAAGTTTTTGGCTAAATAAAATTTAGATGTATTACTTAAACTCTATTTAATTGAAGTAAATACATTTATTGTTAGTATGAGTGATACTATGATGATTTCAGTGACATACATTTAATATATTTTATTTTTGATGCTAAACAAGTTGGTAAGAATATTTTGGTGTTATATTTTATTTGGACGTGTTGTTAAATTTTAAATTAATTAAAGTAATATGTATTTGGTGTTAGTATGCGTGATATTATGATGATTCCAGTGACATGCATTTATTTATATGTTTCTTGAATTGGTAAGAATATTTTTGGGCGTGTCCCAGTCGTGTCGTATCCTGAAAATTTTGAAAATCTGTGTCACTGTGTTCGTGTCGTGTCGTGTCAGTGTCCGTTGCATCATACTTGATACCTTTTGGTGAATAATAATTCATCCTAGTCTAGCAATAAATATTAGTTTAAGTTCATTCTTGGTTGAAATTATATCAATAACCCCTTGTGGCCCAAGTGGTTCATGTGGTACAACCAACATTTAATTTAATTGCATTTTTATCACTTGAAACTTGTTTTTAAGATAAATATGCCTCTGTATACTAGTTATTATATTCTTCATCATATTATTTTAAACGGTAGCATTTTATGAACATGAGATCCTCGAGTTTCTGTCATCTTGAGAAGAAACTCAAGAACATACTTTTGCATATGACTCGCGGTTCATCTTTAAATCCTTCTAATCACAATTCCAAAACCCTTACTCGAAGAACATGTTAAAAATAAATAACAGGCTCATCATGCTTCCGTATTACAATAAATTTTTAACAACTGATATATACCATTTTGACCATAACGGCACCGGGTGAGATGGGTTTGCAAAGCCGCCAGTCAGAAAATGTGATGCCCCGGGATTAATGGTGTTAATCCCGGTGTGGTAATGATCCTTAATGGATTTTAATTGTGGCAATTATTAATTAATTGCGGTATTGGGACTCCCGGGGATTTTAAATTCGTTATTTGGAAGTCGTTGGATCAAGGGGATGAGATTGTATTCTCAATCGTGGTGAAAAAACTTGAAATTTGGTTTTTGGTGGGATTGGTGGGGTCCGTACTTTGTACTGGGGCTGTAATGGAAATAGAGATTGTGAGGTAATTATTGAAAATAGATGATTTTTGATGAGTCATGATGTATTTGTGAAGGGATTGGTATTTTGGAGATTTGGTACTATATATACCAAGTAGACTCGGTATTCCGTCATTGCACGGATTCCCTCTCTCCCCCCTCTCTCTACGCCTAACCCTTCCCCCATTTTCCCCTCTTTTCTCCAATGGAGGAGAAATCGTTGGTAACTTGGCTCGGGAGCCGGATTTCTCGAAGATAATCAGGTATTAATCTTCCCTCGTCATTGTCTTCGATTTGGTAGTAGTGGGGTGGATTTTGGATGAGTATTTTGTTGGATTTGGAATTGGGGTGGGGGTTTGATAAAAATCCAAAGTTGAGTTTTAGAGTTTTTATTGGTTTTAAATGGTGTTTTGAGGTGTTGATGGTGTATGTGATGTTGGTTTTGAGTTTGGGTGTGAAAAACACCATGGAAGCTCGAGTTTTTCGGAAATTGCAGGTCACGATCGATCGCCGAGGAGTGTCGATCGATCGCGACGAGCAGCTGGATTTTGGTGAAGATATATACAGTACTGGCGATCGATTGCAAGGTCTCGGTGATCGATCGCGAGTGGGTTGGCGATCGATCCGGAGACTCGCGATCGATCGCGATAAGGCGCTGGTTGGCCACTGGTTAGGGGCGATCGATCGCGATAAAACCAGCGATCGATCGCCGCTCGAAGGTTGGAGTTTTTTCAAAAATTTTAGAAAATATCGGGATTTTGGAATCGAGGTTTAATTAACCGATTTCCGGGGCAATGTCCACATTCCAATGGGAATGCTATACTTTTAAATGGATTGGTTGGAGCCAAAGTTTAATAAAACGGAATTCTCGGTTGAGTTTTTGGCTATCGTTTAAACTTATACAATGGAATATTTTGGGTATTATGCATGCTTAGCCGGGGGCTTTTATATTGGTAATCGTCACAGGATTGACGATAGGGGTTGGAAGTTGTGAGCGTGCTTGGGTACGTGATTGCATGCCTATGTTTAATTGTGAGTTATTTGCATGTTAGCACTTAACTCATCGGGTCGTGGGACTCAGGCAAGGTTGGACTCGAACTACGGAATTATAAGGTACGTTAGCATAGCCTTTTATAATGTGGCAACTGTGAAATGCATAGTATGGTATTTGCAATAAATGGATATTGAAATGCATGGTATATGGTACTTGCAATAAGTGGATAGTGAAATGCATGGTATATGGTAATGCGATAAATGGATATACATTGGGAATCATATGGTGCCGCTTTTGAGCGAGTAATGATTGGTATGTTGTCGCTGTTGAGCAACCATCGGTTATGACGCCGCTATTGTTTGAGCGTACGTGCGGTTTAAAATGCCGCTATTGTGGAGCGAGCTATGAAATAGAACTATGGAATCATTTTCTAGATATACGTGATATCTGTGGTGCTCCATTTGATGATTTAATCATATTTGATTATGGATTTGATATGGCAGGAATGGTTTTTAGTTAATCAATGTGTGATTAACTAGCTTTGGAATTTATTGTTTTGGTTATTTTGAGAACATGGACAGTACGGGAAATCCTACGTGGTAACGATACTATACAGGGAGTATCCTTTACATTACAGTTTTATATTCTGTAAATTATGTACTGT